>BMAU01009122.1:0-21391 GCA_019973935.1 Trichonephila clavipes | reverse complement strand
GAAAAATGAAGATATGGGGATTTTGTTGTGATTTTTAGGTTTATTTAGTATATTTTAAGGAAAAATTCGTAAAATTTAAACTAGAAAAATTTATTATTATTAAAAAATGGGAAAAACCGATGAAAATGTACAAAAAATTACATAAACGGGGCCCGCTCTGTACAAAAATATTTTGAACAAATTTTCAATTTTTCAGTTTTAATGTGTTACTTCGTTATTCATGTTTGAAATGACCTTCAAGATAATAGATAGTTTAATTTTTACAAAAACTAGAGCACTCTATCTTAGGGACTATATGAAATTGCTAAAAAAAACAGTGATTCTATTCACATAAAGGGCTGTAAATTTTGAAATAAAACAGTTATTGATAAATCTGAAGATCAAAACACTTCTATTGTTATACGAAATATTCACAAACAATTTCAGCAAATTATATTCGAAACTTTTTTGAGTAATCGTTGTCCCCGTTTGAGTTTTTCGAAAAAAACACATTTCGAGTAAAACGCATTTTAAAGTTTGACATCATGTGTAAAGCTATGGCATCTTCTTTTATTAAAACACTTGAAGTTTTTGTTCTAGTGAATGGACATTAAAAATCTTGGTATTTTTATCAAGCTAATAAAATGGTCTATACAATAAAATCATAAAAAAATTGTCAATTTTTGAAAATAATCATGATTTTAGGGTAGTCGGATACCTTAATTGTTAAAAGAAACAATATATAGAAATGTTATTGTGTGTAACTCTTTCAATATTACAGCAAGATTATACCAGAAATTAAAAAGAAATTTGTTGGAAAATATTTCACAGTACATAAAACATAAATACCTAATAAATTGAAAGAAAAAATTTAATAATTTGTTCAGATGTTTTTCCAAAAAAATGTAATATTGGTGTACAATTATTAATCTTTTGTGTTGTCTGTATCTATATACACTTGCTTCCGAAATTCTGCGTACAGGATGTCATCTTATGTGCTTATGCTATAATTACTAATAAGATTTCGCTTTAGAAAATGAAAATACTCGTCAGCAATTCTTCAAAATTTCCTTATTCAAACAGCAGCAACAAAATTTACCTTCACGAGAAAAAGAAACAAGAATAACCACCAAATAATCACCAACCATCCGCGCCAAAAGTCTGCGTAGGCTTATAGAAAAGAGCTGTTAAGGACATGTTATTGTAAAATAATTGCACTGAGTTGCGTTTTATGTAATAATAAGCTTCTCTTACGATTTATTTAGAATGAGATGTGGAAGCTTGTGTAGTTCCATGACAGGCAATAGAATAGAGATCGATATATTTTTGAAAGAAAATTCACATCATAGATCTTCAAAAAAGAGGGAGATTTTTTTAAGCATTTGCTGAAATTGTTAATAGGAGACATTCATTGATTCAAAAAGTGTTCATAAACAACAAATCAACTAAAATTGCACCGTCCAAACCAAGATCCGGACGTTCGTCTGCAGTGTCACCTAGAGAATCTTGCTTTGTAATACGCTCTGTAAAAGTAATTCCAAGACTATAAGCTTCACAAAAAGCTAAAAGCGTTGCTGATATATTACAAAAAAGTGTGACTTTAATTACAATTCAAAGAATACTGAAAAGAGATGACTATCATGCCCGAGTTGCACTCAAGAAGCCATTCATCTTTCGAATGAATGGAGCTAAGAAATGACAAATGCCAAAAAATGTCTAAATATGACACATATTTTTTTAGAAAAATGCAATATATTCAATTGAAAGTATTTTTTGTAATTTAGCATTAAAAAACACTAAAATATACCTGCAAAAATTCCTGGACAGATCTTAAGAAACAGAATCCTTTTACGACCATCAAACATGTAGGAGGCATAATGTTTGGAAGAGCATTGGAAGCCATTAGGCTGGTAATCTGGAATTTATTGAATCAACAATGAACACAATTGGTCACTTGAACTTATTGAAGTAAAATATCAGGGCATATGCCAAGAAATTTGGAGCGAGTAATAATTTTTACTTTCAGTGTCACAAAGGTACCAAGCAAATGGCTCACATTGTGAAGTCCTTTTGAAGCCATGGCTTTTCTGACATGTCCCAAACCATTTCAAAAGTCAACCTAGTCCTCAGGCCTTAGCTCAATACAGCATTTGGGGGATTTACTCGAGTTAATAATAAGGGAGAACGTAATAACATCCAAGGAAATACTAAAATCTGTCAGAGTTGAAGAACGGAACAAAACATCCACAAATGAAACAACTAAGCTAGTTAAATGCTTGTCAGATATGTTGAGAGAGTTATATAAATAACAGAATAGCTTCAAAAGTATTGACTTTTAGTTACAATCCATTATTGTAAAGGTTCTTTCCAGTGTACGCAGACTTTTGACGCATATGATTTGTGCCTTTCTCAAGTTATATAAATATCTGTATTATTTTAAATAATATTCAGGTGATTGTTGCTTATACTATTTGATTTAAGAGAACAGGGACATCATATACTTTCAAATAATCGATTTTTCAATTTTAGTTCTAAAAAATAGTGCTTATTTTTCTGAATCTAAAAATGTATAATACTTATATGTTAGTTGATAAAATAGCCCTAAAATATGAAAAATAAAAATGTAAATAAATGACCACGCCCCTTTTGACACGCCCCTTTGAACTTTAAATATGTAGTTTCCCCTGTGTTTTATCTATATTAACTTTTGATTGTTTTTTTCGTTTGAATGTTAACTCCGCTACTTTTTAGCCACGCTTGTGCGTGCGCTATTGTTCCAAGCTGTGTGACAAAATTTCTTACTTTAAATTTCAGTTTATGGCAATGTTTTGAACCGCGTTCGTCTATTCCGAAGTTTCTTGTGGCATACAACTACTTAATTTTACATTAATTTTCGTAAGAAATATTTATTTTTTACATATAATTATTAATATTCATAAGATTTTAAAAGTATCTTAACTTTTTTTAAACGAGTAATTATGCCAAGAATAAAAAAAAAATTGGCAGAAGGAAGTATAGTAGCAATCAACATAAAAAGTCTAAATCGACTGAAGAATTGCTTTTGAATTCCGTGGAAAGTGCTTCTAGGAGAAAAATTAAAATACCGGATTTATTAAAAGGACAAGATTCTCAAAATGTAAACATAATCGCGTTGAACTGGATTTATTATCTTCCCTTATGAAAAATCTCTTATGTTGTAAATATTGCTGTTCTTCAGAGAAAATTGAGCTGAGAGAAGATTTAAAAAGTCGTAGAGGTTTAGCTGTGAGTTTGGAAATAATTTGTCACAACTGTGGATAATCGACGAGCACAATGTCATCAAAAATATCAAATAAATGTTATGATGTTAACCTAAGATTGACATATGGAATGAGAGCTATTGGAAAAGGTGGAGCTGCTGCTCGAATATTCTGTGGGCTCATGAATTTGCCTCCACCACCTGCAAAGTTTGAACGCCATAATTCTTTGTTTTTAAATGTTTTAAAAACAATTAGTGAAGACTCCATGAATGCAGCTGTTCACGAGGCAGTCATAGCGAATGATAATAATTCAAATATAGCTGTGGCTGTGGATGGCAAATGGCATAAAAGAGGCTATTCTTCATTGAATGGAGTTGTATGTGCTACGTCTGTTGAGAACGGAAAGGTTATCGACTTTGAAGCTCTCACAAAATATTGTTCTTCATGTAAGGGTAAAAAAAACCATGTGAAAATTGTGCTAAAAATTACGAAGGATTCAGTGGGGGAATGGAATGTCGGGGGTATTAAGTATATTTCAGCGATCTGAAACATCACGAAAAGCATGTTATACGCAGTATCTTGGTGATGAGGACTCAAAAGGATTTCTTACTATAAAAGAAGCAAAAGTATATGGCGACACAGAAGTTGAAAAATTAGAATGTGTTGGCCATGTGCAAAAGCGTATGGGCACAAGGCTGAGAAACATTTTAAAAATGAGCAAAGGCATTAAGCTATCAGATGGGAAATATATTTCGGGACGTGGACGGCTGACGCTTAAAGAAGTGGACTCAATCCAACATTATTATGGGCTAGCAATCCGTAAAAATTTGTCATCTGTGGAGGACATGAAAAGAGCCATATGGGCTATTTATTTTCATAAACTAAGTACTGAGGATAATCCTCAACACGCTTTGTGTCCTCTTGGTGAGGATAGCTGGTGCGGTTATAACCGTAGCATTGTTACGGGGGAATTTTATATTCACAAGCATTCTTTACCTGAGTCAATTTTATTGAAAGTGAAAAAAGTGTTTCGGGATCTCACAGAGAAGGACTTATTGAAAAAGTGCCTTCATGGAAGAACACAAAATCCCAATAAAAGTTTTAACAAATGCATTTGGGAGCGAATTCCTAAAACAGTTTTTGTTGGCATTGAAACTTTGAAATTTGGAGTTATGGATGCTGTAATTTGTTTTAACGATGGATATGTAAGTAGGATAAAAGTCTTTGAAGCTCTGGGCATTAAACCAGGATACTACACGGAACGTGCCTTTACTTATAATTGATAACAAACGAATTTTTGAGGCTGAACGTATCGTAAATAAAGTGTCATTGGAAGCCAGAAATAAAAAAGGTCTTTAAAAAAGGAAAATGGATAAACAGAATTTAGATGAAGAAAATGAATACCAAGCAGGAAATATTAATCAAATCTATAATGTAAGGAGAAATTTTTTTTGTTAAGCTTTATTATATTTTTTTCTCGAATGTTTAATATTTTTTAAATTTAGGTACACTTTAAAAAACTATTGTAGCATATTGTTTGAAACCTTTTATATATCTAAACAGGATACATGTGCATACAGTGAACAAAATATCTTTTAGTATGTGTCTAATTTTTGAAAATTGATTTTATATGTAAAAAGAAAATTATAAGATTTTTTCATAATTTTAAGGTTTTATGATTATTTTTAAGAAATTATGCAATTAAATTAGTTAAAAACAGATTCATTATGTTTAATATGTTACTTTATATATATTTTAAATTTTTTGTATATTCAAAGAATATGTTTGTAAGAAATGGTACCTATACATGAAAATATGTATTACAAGATCTCGAAAATTATATGTTCATGTTAACTAAAACAAAGGGAAAAAAACATATGAATTTAAAATTACTTTTGTAACTCTAGAAAATGGTTAAGGATTATTATTAGTCATATAAAAATAGGCAAGGAAATACTAATTAAGTGTATAATATGTGAAAATACTGTTTTTTTAGTTTTTTCACTTTTCTCAAAAGCATATTTTTTTGCATTTAGGTACATTTTAAAAAAAAAAACTATTGCACTGTATGATTCCTGATTTTTATACTTCTATACAAGATGCCTATGCATATAGTGAACCTAATTTTTTCTATTAAAATAGTGCCTAATTTTTTAAAAATAGTTTTATGCATAAAAAAACAGAAAAATAAAAAAAAAAAAAATCAAATTTCAAAGTTTCATAATTTTTTAAAGAAACTATACTAAAATTTTACTAAAAAAGGGTTTCACTGTATTTTATGTATTGTTTTATATATGTGTAAAAAATATTTTGCATAAAAAAAAGGATACCTTTTAAAAATGGTACCTAAACATAAGTATATATTACGAGTTCTCAAAAATTATGTATTACTTAAATTAAGTAGTAAAAAAAAAAAAAACTTTTGGAGTAAAAAGTTATTTTTGTAGTTCTACAGAATAATTAAATTATCTTTATTATAGACATAAAAAATCTAAGCTCTATTGGAAATTTTAAATGATATATGTCTCATAAACAAAGGGTCTTAATTTTGGCATTTTACTCTTTCGAGCATGTCCTGGTTCCCTTTAACGACGTTAGAGAAATAAAAACATAGTATTGATTAAGGAAGACTTCGTTTAATTAGAAATCTTTGCATTAATATGAAAGATGATCGTCTATAAGCAGACTTTCGGAGGCAAAAGTGTATGCATCTTTTCTCAATTCATACATATAAATTAAGCTTCAAATGAAACGAAAGAAGCAATAAAAGATTTTACTGACACACAATTTCTTTTCAGAATTCAGTTTAAAAAATATGACTCTTCTCAAGAATTGTGGTTGAAAGTATTATAATGTCAACGATTTTCTCTTAAAGTAAAAAAAAATATTTACTTCAATTTACCTATCCGCAGTTTCACACACAACAACGTCTTCCAAAAACTTGTGTAAGTGTATTTTACTGTCACGGGAGCACATGGTATGATCGATTGCTTTCGTGATTGATTGAGTCTTTTTATGTATGTAAAGGCTTCGGATATACACTAAAATATGCTTAACGTAAAACAAATACTCAGCCTCATATGAATTTTTCCCCAGTCTTTCACGGCTACACGCATCAAAAATGTGTCACGTAAGCGAACATTGCTGCAGATAAAGTCAAAACTTTCTAAAGCAACACATTTGCTTATACATTCTATATAAGATGAGTATCTTAACCAAAAAAATAAATCTTATGTATGAATACACACACACAAAGGGAGATTGAGAATAAATATTTAAAAAATATAAATAAATGTTAAAATTGTTACACAAATTTCTAGATATTATAAAGGTAAGTCCAGTTTTAAATCAGATTTACTTATAATTACATTCATTGCTTTCAGCAATATAGTGCTTTTAAAACATATATTAACGTACCACCATTTTCCCTACTTACTTTTCTTTTATCATTACCTTCAGAATTAACAAAAACTGTGATAGTGAAACATTTATGTTTACTAGCTTTCAATTTGCTTGTATATTACTATAATCCAACAGTAATTTGATTGTAGTCCTTTAGATTTGAGCAATGTTTTATTCTTTTTCAAATGCTTTTTCATATTTTATAAGAGATTCAGAATATCTTTTTTAATAAATGTTTTTAGATTTTGAAGAATACTAATAACACAACGGGAGGGTTATCTTGCAATCAAAAGCTGAATTTAACTCCACTGAGCAATACTCGTCCTGCCGCGTTTATAGATACATAAGCCTTCATCTTAGATGGGTTCATTGAGATGTTTGCATATGCTAATATTTAGTTCTTAAAACAATGTATTGAGTCAATCCGAAAGCATTTAAATGTTTTTAATTCCAGTTTTCACATTAGACATTTCCAGTCATTTAGTAAAACCTTTAAAACTGGATGACGCTTAAAATTCTTCTTGTTGTGTCTTTATTTATGTAACGTGATTAAACGTTTCTCAAAGTAATGAGAAATATTTCGAAAAATGGATACAACCATTTTTATCAAGTGGTTACTTACTGATTGAATGGGATCGCACAGTGCGTTTCCTCGCTATAAATCTAGAAGCAATTAACTAGAACTCATAAGGCAAATGAAATTCCCTGATAATAATTAAACTAAATATATTAGGTTAAAGTGATATGAATTGTTTTATCATTGAATCAAGTAACAGCAAATTTAAGAACAAGCATAATGCTCTTTTTTAAAATTAAAAAGATTTAAAATTACAAGCTTTTTTTCTAATTTCTAAAGCGGCTGCGGATTGGTGTCTTAGAATTGCAGATCTAGTACATTTTCCAAGAGCTGGTATGTCATACCCTTGGCTGGAATTAGTTATTTGAATGAGACAACATGTTTTTTTACAAGAAATCTAAACTTTTTGTAATTTTAGTTATTAATATTTTATTAAGATCTCTTTCATAGAGAATTTCCCCTTCACACACACAATAAAGCATATTTTTTACTCGTGAGTTCAGGAAAATAATTTTTTTATTGTTATCTTATGCATACCAAAAACGTAAATTGTACAGAGTTTTCACAGATTTGTCAGGATTAACCTTCTCGCTGTGCATCCCATGATTTCCACGGGCAACGTAGATGTATCAAATTTTGCGCAAACGGCGGTTCTAGGACTTCCCACATTTTACGTGCTATTGCCTCGACACATACTTTGGTGGCATGTGACCTTGCATTGTCTTGAAGAATGATGAAACTTGCCGACAATATACTTAAATGTTTTTTTATATAGCCTTATGCAGCGCTTGTCAATGTTTCAAAATTTGCGACCCAATATTCAATCAGAATTTTCATCGCGCGCCCATCCGTTCAATACCAAAAGTATTGAATTTAATAACTTGGATGCTAAGGTTACAATAGAACTTTAACCTCTTAAAGGACACCGGCAAATAAAATATGTTTTTTTAGAGGCATAGATATTTAAATTGCAATAAAACAAAGATGTATTATTCGATTGACATGAATTTTTTTTATTCGAAAGATAATCTTGTGGCATTACATTTCAAATATGATTTCGGCATAGGACTGCCATGGCTGGCTCGGATGTAGTCCAATCTGGACGTCCTGTTTTCGATGACTTTTTCCAACGTTTGTGGCCGTATATCAGCAATAACACGGCGAATGTTGTCTTCCAAATGGTCAAGCGTTTGTGGCTTATCCGCATAGACCAATGCCTTTACATAGCCCCACAGAAAATAGTCTAGCGGTGTTAAATCACAAGATCTTGGAGGCCAATTCACAGGTCCAAAACGTGAAATTAGGCGGTCACCAAACGTGTCTTTCAATAAATCGATTGTGGCACGAGCTGTGGGACATGTTGCGCCGTCTTGTTGGAACTACAGCTCCTGGACATCATGATTGTTCAATTCAGGAATGAAAAAGTTAGTAATCATGGCTCTATACCGATCACCATTGACTGTAACGTTGTGGCCTTCATCGTTTTTGAAGAAGTACGGACCAATGATTCCACCAGCCCATAAAGCGCACCAAAAAGTCAGTTTTTCTGGATGTAACGGTGTTTCGACATACACTTGTGGATTTGCTTCACTCCAAATGCGCCAGTTTTGTTTGTTGACGTAGCCATTCAACCAGAAGTGCGCTTCATCGCTAAACAAAATTCGCTTACGAAAATCGGGAACAACGGCAATCTCGTTTTGAGCCCATTCGACGAATCTACGCCTTGCTTGATGATCGTTTGGCTTCAATTCTTGCACGAGTTGGATTTTGTAAGCACGCAAACCAAGATCCTTCCGCAAAATCTTCCATAAAGTGGATGGACACAGATCCAATTCCTATGCTCGATGGCGGATGGACTCATTCGGGTCTTCCTCATAGCTACGCTCTACAGTAGCAATAGCTCCTTCTGTATGCACCGTACGGCGTCTCTGGGGATGCGAGTTATCAATTAGAGTAAACGTGGTGCGAAAACGTTCCATGGTTAATCGAATTAACTGCTCTGATGGACGATTTTGTCGTCGATAAAATGGACGTAGTGCGCGATACGTATTCCTCACAGAACCATTATTTTCGAAATAAAATTGCACAATTTGAAAGCGTTGTTCAGGCGTGAGTCTATTCATGATGAATTGCCAAACCAAATTGAGAATAAATCACTTGACAGCTGTTAAATCGGTCGCCATCTTGGAAAGTAATGCCAACTTAAACTTCTATACCTGGAAAAAATACAATCTTTATAAATGTCTTGCTCAGCCAAAGCGTTAATTGCCCTTGACGCATATATACGTCTATCCGAAGTAAGAACTTTTCTGCGCACTGCCATCTATAAAATTATTCCGAACGCAATGAAATGACTTTGGAATGCAATAAGAAGGACATTGACAGTGTTTGCGAAGAATTTACTTATTTATTCCGTCCTCCGCCTCCCTCCCTCATTCCCAATACATCACATACGAACGATTACGCGGAAAACGGTGACTTTGGGGAGTTAAAGGATTAATTTTAAACGTTACAGATTATCAAGATAAGTTTTAATTTTTGTATATAATTTTATATATGACAAGCCCATGGGATAACTGATAATTATTAAACTTGCACTTAATCTAGTACTGTTAATTTAATTGTAAAATACATTGTGTAGTACTGATACATTTATATTTGTATTACATCAGTATAGAGGTGTGTTTTATTTTTTAGCATGTCAGAATATATTTGTTGGTTTACTTTCAGTAAACTAATCATATTTTTTAAATAATCTTTTGATTTTGAACTTTCAATATGCTCGCTCCCCCTTGTAGAGTTATCACGCCCCTCTAGGGGGCGCGCCCCACAGTTTGAGAAACTCTCGCCTTATGCAATTCATCAAGAGTTCGTGTGTATTTTGGGTATTGATGCAGACTTCCGGCTCCTTAAATGCCAGTAATAGGGGTCGATGTATGTCGAAATATGCCGTCAAATCTCCTTTCCGGATGACTGCTGTGCTTTGAATATTTTAGGCCTACCTGAGTCGCTTTTTTTCCTGATCCATTTCGGATGCAGTCACACCACCACCAGCAATTTTTCAATTAATGCCACGTCCTTACGAATGCACGTATCACAAATATGTTTGTGCACGCCCGTGCATGGCACAGGAACCTTCACGAAAATGCATTGAAAACTATTCGCTTGCAACGCTTTGAATCACTTTCATCCGAACACGCTATAGCTTTTGATTTAAATATGGTACAATCCTTCTGGACAATCGTATAATTATTTTAACTAGCTACCCGCCTGACGGGGACTTTCGCAATTACATACATCCTCCCACCCAAATCAAGTGATTTGCCACTGAATACAAATAGAGAGAATTTTGAAAGTTCTTTGTCTTTTCACCATGTAGCCGACTGCAGAGCATTGTGTATTCGTTTTCTTTGTATTATATTATGCCGTCCATTCCATGCTTTATGTTTTGTATGCTTATGTTGAAGATACGGAATAAACCGGATTTAAATAATAACAAGACTGCTTCCTCAATCTCATCAGTATGTGACATCAAACATCGTAAAAATTGCATCAACTTCGTACTAATTATCACCAGCGGCCACGCCCCGTCCTTTCGTTACCTTATCAATACCCCTAATCACGTCTTTATAGGGATACTACGATTATCATTACTAATCACCAGCAATATTATAGAAATATTTCATTCATATATATATATATATATATATATATATATATATATATATATATATATATATATATATATATATATATATATATATATATATATATACACTCAGGAACATTGAAAATAGCTATCCAAGAAGGAAGCTAAGTACAATAGCGAAACTTTGCAAATAAGTACAGCGTAATGTGATATGCAAATTATCCAAGTTTTGTGCCAATACGCATGCTCATATACGCTGAGGTGGCGCTACAATCAGGAAGAGGATGCTATATAAGCCAGCGTAAATTCGAAGACGCATAAACGTGACGATTACCCGCCGATTGTAGGAAGACTTTGGTAAGCGAAACATGCCAGATAAGCGTGCTAGAAGACATTTCTCACAGTTAAGCGAGTTTGAGAGAGGCCTGATCATCGGGATGAAAACTGCATGCTGGTCGACGCGCCGTATTGCTGGCCATTTGGATCGTTCGGAGTGTACCGTTAGAAATTGTTGGGAGCAGTGGACACGAGAAGGTACCCACACGCGGAAAACCAAGTCTGGAGCTACCAGGAAGACCACGAGGAGAGAGGATCGAAGAATCGTGTGGCAAGCACTTGTGGACCCCACAGTGACTCGTTCAACGATACGAGCAGACGTAGGCGTAGCAATTGCTCCACAAACAATTTCTAGACACCTTGCAGAAGCAAATCTTAAATCCAAACGCCCTTTCCATGCACTACATTTAACACCGGAACATCGGCAACTGCGTCTACAGTGGTGCCAAGCCAGATCAATGTGGAATGTCACAGATTGGCAAAAGGTTGTGTTTAGTGATGAATCCCGGTTTGTTTTGGGGACAGATGATAACCGTGTACGGGTGTGGAGGCGTCCTGTTGAGCGGTATAATTCCGCCCACACTGTTCTACGTCACACTGCCCGCCCAGCTGGTGTAATGGTCTGGGGGGCATAGTCTATGATAGCCGGTCCACTTTAATTGGGATGCGTGGAACCTTAACGGGCCAACGTTACGTTGATGATATTCTTCGACCCCATGTAGGACCTTTCCTAAATGGTCTCGCATGGGCAATTTTCCAGCAAGATAATGCTCATCCGCATTCAGCAAGATTTGCTCAAGACTTTCTACGTCATTTTCAGACTCTTCCATGGCCGGCCCGCTCCCCCGATTTGTCATCTGCAGAGCAAGTGTGGGATCAGCTAAAACGGCAGATGCCATCGTTTCACTCTGTACATGATTTAGAGTTGACTGTTCAAGATTTGTGGGCCCATTTGAAGGTGTCTAATCAACTCAATGCCAGACCTTGTGGCGATATGTATTGCAGCTGGAGGTGATCCGACGCGCTATTGAAGTTGCCCAGTATTTGTGTCGTTCTACACCCTGTATTTGTTTAATTGTCTTGTTTTTGAGATCAAATGAATCTCTCATCTGTGCCATTATGTGTATTAAGTTTCATTTCAATCCGATGCTTTCTTCTTGGGTCGCTATTTTCAATGTTTCTGAGTTTATATATATATATATTAAACTTAAAACATTTGGAATTATATCTCTACGCACCATTTCGTTGTTTATATAATTATAATTCACTCAATTCACTAATCAAATTTTTAAGACTGTTTCGTATAATAAAAAAAAACATTTAAAGTTAATTAGGCATAGCAGTGTACACACTATTTCATTAGGAAAGTTTAGATGCATGCTATTAAAGGGGCTAATTTTAGTGACGCCATTACATATAGCTTATATAATACATATCATATATATTGCGAGACATTTACTTAAAATTCTCTTACGAAAAGACTCGTAAATATTTAATTTGCATTCGAGTAAAGTTTGTTAAGTCAGAGAGAGAGAGAAGTTAAACTTATAAATAGTTTTCTAAAATATTTCGATTGAATTTGAAATTTATGCCTATTGGGATTTGGTATTTATATGCTTGAAAGAAATGGAATAAAACGTTACTGGAAAAACTGGTTAACCAAGAATAATGCTTTTTATGAAGCAAGCACAAGAAGAGTAAATTATACTAAATATTAAATTTTCAATTTTATGCGCTTTAAAGGGATATTTTGTCATGTTATTTTCAACAATCGACTCTTATGTTCGAGTACTTGGATTGAAAATATTTTTTTGTGTTTAACATGTGCTAAGAAAGAAGAGATTCTGTTAGGTTATTTTTTTCCTATACAAGTCTAGTCAAAACTACAGAAGTACTCTAAAGGACGGCTGGTCGATAGTGCGACCAAAAAGAATAGCCCCTTAAAGGACGACTCTTCACTAGGAGATTTAATCTTTACACAGTTGTTATTGTAAATGATTTTTTCTTGCCTTTTTACATATTCATCACTAAATTTTTCTCATTTTAAATTAACTTGATTTTTTTTAAAAAAACAGAAGAGAAAATGCCAAAACGGAAAAGAGGTCTGACTACTGAAGTGATTCAGAAACTTTTGATTGAATTAGAAGACAAAATTTTTGACGATTCAGATTCTGATTGTGAATTAGAAATAGAAGAAGATTTAGATCAATCTATAAATTAGGTCCATACTATAAAATCTATACTAGAGGTAGTAAAAATTTCTTGGAATTTATTTCATTTTGGAAAGGAATAAATGCAGAGTGGTGAGGGGGTAGAGCATAGTTATTCAAACTCATCTAAAAAGCAATAGGATTGTGATCGCCACAGATCTGAAGTTTGGAGTCTTCAACTATATTCAATCCTTTATAGAGTATTCTATCAATTGCAGTGTTTCTGCAGGTGAGGATGGGTAGATAGGATTCTGCAGGAGACAGTGATCAAATCTTTAAATGCCAAATAATAACACAGATGAAGCACCTAAAAATTCAGCTGTAATAAAGCTCAATAAATTGCACAGTAGTGAATAAGAGTTCAAGCTAATCAATCACTTAAAAAACGGCAGATACCTGTAAAGGCCTATTACACGTTTTGAGTGTAAGTTATTGGGAGAGGGTATTGATCTTACATTGATTTTCAAATGTAATGGTTTTTATTGCTATGTTAATAAAGAATATTCGATTATTGTGGGAATTTTTCGATTTATTTTTGGACTGGGGCTAATTTTTTTTTTCTGAGCTGCACATTTGGAAACTATTGCATTACCATACGTCCTAAAAGGGAAGATTGTGTTTAGAATTAGAATGACGCGTGCATTACATTTCTTAAAATATTTTTGAAGTTTATTTTTTTTTATCACACATAGATCAGAGCATTTATCTTAGAATTTCAGCAATGTTATACTAACTGATACATCAAAAGAATTACAATTTATTGTAACTTAAAAATAAGAAACTAACAAGTTTAACTTATATCCATAAAACTAATAAAATAACCTTTTTATATGAAAGATGAAAAAGTAAGAAATAAATGTGTTGTAATTAGGCATAAAAGAACAATTAAATACGAATAAATATAGTTTTTCCTTATATAAATAAGTTTACCAAGATACATGAATGATTTACTCTTTGCTGACTTAAAGATATGTGTAGTCATAATTTTGTCTTATGTCAACTAATTGTTTGCATTTTACTAATCAAGAAATTTTCTTAAATATCACAGGATTTGATATTTATGCTAACGAAAGCAGTTTATTACAGTTGGAAACAATATAAATTTTGCATTTATTCATTTTTGTTTTTAAATGATTTATTTTTAAGAACTTGCAAATAAATAGATAATTTATTAATGTCTCATTCAGAGCAAACATGAGGGATAACGCAATGAGATGGAACTCATTATTTGAATAACAATCAAGCAACGAGGATGATATCCGACCTGGAATCCAGTCGATTATGTTATGACGGCAATGAAAGTACTTTATTCCTTTAGAAAGTTTACGTGTATTAGAGCCCTGCGAGATGATGGAATCCTCAATTGTGATCACTCGGCTACTACAGCTGTAAAAACATGTGGAATCTACAATGTGATATTGTTTAACAAGTGACATTTATTTATGATTTTGAGATATAGTATTGTTAACGCCATATTCCTGCCATTTACCACATTTACCTGTCATTGTTAATCGACTATCATAATTTTCAGCATACATAGGAACAATTAGATCAACGATGAACATTATCATATAATTTTAATCCTTGAAAAATGCTAGGTGTAAAAATCTAAACTTTTAATCTTAAGATTCAATAATTATAATGAAATCTAATGCATCAAAACAGAATGAATTATCTAGGCAGTAGAAATGTGACATTTATATTAATGTTTTTATTCTTTTAAGAAAGAAAGTATACAAAAATTCTTAACAGAGTGTTATATAAATAACTAATTAATTCTCAGAGAAACAATTATAAATTGATTAACCACAATATAGCTTAGTTGAATATTTACATGTCTATTGGTACACAGATGTTCAATAGTTATCAGATTTTTTAAACTCACTTACAGTTAATCTAATTTTGTTATTTGTTAAAGAATTATGCATGTGTCTTAAACCAAATATTTTCCATTATAAAAAGAGCCTCAATATATAGAGCTTATAGAGAGCTTCAAAGTACTATATGATTATAAAAGAGCCCATTATCAATTTGAGATTTTACATTATGACATAGAGAGACAGGAAAAATTTTGCTTTTACTTTCCATTTTTTTAATTCATTGTATGTATCTAAATGTTCAAATTAATTATATTATTATTTGTTTTTCAAAATTAATTAATTTAAGAGTTAACACGATAATTTGAGTTTGTATGTACGAAATTACTGCGTTTAACAGAATAAAAATAGATCTATAACATTTTCAACATTTTAAAACATTTACTGAAAATCAAAATAAATAAATGTTACCTTGATAAATTAATTTAAAATTGCTTTAGGTTATTATACCTTTGACTGAAATGAAAAAGGCGTTTCCTTTTTTGTGCATTTTTTTACATTGTGATTAGTGTTTTATATAATAATCAATGTTTTATACTATTTCATTCAATGCCTTTAATTATACTGAAAAATAAATCTTGGTGGAATGGGGTTTAAATTCGTAGAAAGTGTCTCCTTTAAAAGGAAAAGAAATTTTTTGAACTGAATTCAGTAGTAACTATCACACTCGATTTCCAAACACAAGTTTCTCTAAGAAAAGGAAAATGGGGACTTTCAAACTTAGAAAGTTCTACAGTATTGGACATTTTTTTTTATATAAAAGAAAACTATCCAATCCAAAATATCTGAAAAAATAAATATAATCAAAACGTAATCTAACAGATAGTTACATTTAAATTAAAATAATATGTTCGTTCTCTTTTTTTTCGCCTATTTATTCGTGAGTCACGCATTTTATGTACAATAGTACAAAGAAAAGAGTGTTCGGGGCGCTCCAAGGTTATTGAACGTTTGAAACTCTGAATACAGAATAAGATGGTTCTTGTAAATGAATATGGAAAGCATGTTGTAAAATGTTTTATATCGACAAAAAATGCCTCGTTGATTATTTTTTATTCTTCAGTTTTTGGTCATTGTTGATTATCATATGTTTTTTTGGTGTAAGAAAACCTAGAAATGCACATCTGCCTTGTTATAAATCTTCTAAGGTTGCTTTCAAGTCGGAAAACTATTCTTCCTCTTATTGCCGTAATAAATCTTTGGAAAGGGCATTTCCTTTTCTGTTAAATTATTGGACATGGGATAAATAGAAACTATGCCGACAAAGCCCTCCAAAAAGACCTTCTTCTACTTACCCGGTCACTTAAGGGGACTGTTCAAACGAAGAGGAGGGGGGGTGATATTTGAAGCTTAAGTCCTTCTTCGTTTTGAAAAATGTAAAGAAAAATTGTTATCACAGTTATCTGCAACTCGATTGAGGAGTCAGTGCGTTGAGAAGAAAATGTTTTTGTAATTGTTTTGAATGTTGATCGAAGGAGTTGTCTTCGTAGGAATGTATTGGCTCTACCATACGCAGAAAATTAGTTCATCATCACACAAAAATCAGAGCAATAATCTTAGAATTGAGGAATTATGCAATTCTATTGAAATTTTAATTAAAAAGTAAGAATTGTCCAACGGCTAATAATATAACTTTTTTGTACAAAAGTCGAAAAAAATTTAGAAGCCCAGTATGTTGTCATTACTCGCAAAAGAAACAATTCAGTACAAAGAAGAATAGTATAATCCTTTTATGTAAACAAGTTTATCGAAATACATGAAGCTCCTCGGCAAATTAAAAATGTTTGTATTCATAATGTTTTGTCTTTGATACCAGCTTATTGTTTGTACTTTACTATCAAGTATTCTAACATTCAAAAGCATTTCCTCTTTTTTACAAATGAAAACAATTTATTACTGTTGAAAAAAATATAATCTTAAATTTCTTATGTGTATTTTAAGAATTTATTTTTAGAAACATGTCGGTAAATTGATAAATTATTAATATTTCATTTACGAGTTCCATTAGGAACAAAATAATAAGACGGACATCGTAATTTAAATGACGATCAAGTAACGAGAACGATAGCCAAGCTAGAGCCCCCACTTCTAATTTCCACACCATAAAAAATAAAAATAAATAAATAAATAATTTTTTCTAGATTTCTTGAACTGAAATCATTAGTAGCTGTTACACCGTATGAGGTTGATTCATGTGATGTCATGATCACGTGATGAGAGCACGTGAATATGTTTTGGTTTGTTTCCCGCTTAACTCTAACCTAACACCTCTTCTCTTGTGTACTATTTTGCTCATTATATCACGATTACAGTAAAAGATCAGATAATTGTATAGGAAAAAAATATGTTTTTAATATCCCGGTAAAAAATTCGAGTGTTTAGTTAACGTGTGAAGCGCAAGGATTTTAAACCTTCTCCTCACTTATTATGCTCTGAACACTTTGAATAATCTTGTTTTCAATACCAAACATTTTTAGAAATCGTCGCCAGCTCCATTCCTATACTATTTTTGTGTTCACAAAAGAAACTTCTGCTAAAAGGAATTTGGATAGATATCTACAGGAGTGTAAATATTTTTTGTTTATTTTAAACTAAATTATATAGAGAACATACATAAAAAGATAAAATATATTTAGTTAACTTAAATTTTTATTATTTTACTCATCTTCACAGTAGTTAATAGATATTTCTGTATTAAATCATCTAAAATAAAAACACAAAAAATTGATATGTAACCCTACATGTCATATATTAAAACAAGTTTTTGTCTCTCTCTCTATATATAAAGTATTATATGTATAGAGAGAGACAAATATGTATATATATAATGTATTATATATATATATATATATATATAGACAAATATGTATATATATAATGTATTATATATATATAGAGAGAGAGAGAGAGACACACACATATATATTACTATATAATTTTATTCTATTGGGAAACAAATTTCGAAAAGCATTCACTACAGAAATGAAAAAATATGTTAATTTCCTACAGGTTCATTATTGTTTATACTTGAAGATAAATTAAAAACCATTTTCAAACATTAGAAATGCAAATTACCATTTACCTTTTGTTAAGTTATAAGTAAAAAAAATTATGCAACATTTTTAAAGCCTTTACTTGCAGCACCATTTTAGTAAAAAGATATTATTTATCGAGAATTTCATTCTGAATGTGGTAAAAGTTTAAGCCATTAAAATTTTTTAATTAAATTGTGTATGCTATGGAAGATAAATTTGTGTGTATATATATTGAAAATATAAAAGTCTTGCTCTCTCCTGTATGGTCAAAATAATGTCATTTTTGAATTCATAATTCTTTTACACAAAAAAATAAAAATTATAAAATATTTGTGTGGTGCATCTATTTATTATGTAGTATAGGGATTTCTTAACACAACATCTGTTTTTCAGAATTTGACTGGTATAAATTTGTCACACAGATATACAATTTTTTTTACTATGGATAACATTTATTGGTATTTGCACAAGGGTTTTCAAAATGTAAAATTCATTAATTTTGATGATAAGTTTCACATATAGACTATACACATATTATTGAAGTATAACACAGTTTATTGAAGAAATCTATGCAACCCAAGCTGAAATGTATTAAGCCTTAGAATACTCTGGATTTTAATTTTTACATAAGTATTAAAGTCTAAAAAGTTCATCTGTATTGATACTATTCAGCTTATAAATTTAAGTCCTGAATAAATTTGTAGTATTGAATTATTTACAAATATTGACCCAAGAAGAGTAATTAGATCAGTTCTATGATATTTATCAGTAATTAAGATCATGAAACCAAATATGATTTTACATATAGACATCTGATTCTGTTGGATATTTACATTCTAAAAGCAATAGAAATATTCGAAATTTTAATATAAACTTTTTCAATTCTCTATTTACCCGTAAAGGAATAACTTGACAAATTGCTGTTCGCAATAATCTACATTAATGCAAAATTCAGTAAAAAAAAAGGTAATTTCAAAATTATTTTTATTGGGTTAATTGTCCAAAATCACTGATATTTTTGCGTGACGATTTGATTTTTTATTGAGAGGGCAAATTTGGAGCAATTGTATATTATAATATAGACTCTCTAATTCATAAAACCGCCAAATGCTACGATGTACAACCAATAGTGGAAACTGTTTATGATCATGTTTGAATACAATAATTATAGTAATATAATTTTTTCTAAAATTCGGATGTCTTTTTGATTGGCGAAATTAGTTGGCAGTTTAATATGAATGTTCCAAATTTTGGAATGTTATGAGTACTGATTTAGCACATTTCTTAGACAAACTTTAAAGTAATTAATTTTATATTTGAAGTTATTATATTTTCAAACATGAAACTTCAGAGCAAGAATTCTGAATCTATTTTCTTAATGTTGTTTCATATTCAATTTTTTTTAGTAGAAATATAATTATGAATAAAAGGATACTTTAGATGCATAATCAGTGATAACAAAGTAACATGTCAATACATTAATTCCAATAAGTTTAAGTTTGCATGAACTGAAGTATATTTAACACTATACATACAATAACTGGTAGAAATAGGTATGCATTAAGTGTTGGTATGTTCAGTGTAAAAAAATCAAATATTCCCATTAAAACAGAAGATAATGCTTCGTATATTTTAAAGGAATAGATTGTAGGAATTTTGTAATTAGTGTGAAATTAAAAAAAAAATCCTTTGTCAATTTTATTTTGATGTCGTATACGCAATGTAAAGATTTATTAATAAAAATAAAATTAATGTAAGGAAAATTAGGGTTGTTTAAAAATAAATATAATAAGCTTTAGTATTTAATATGTAATTTTACAGGTATAATAAGCAAATGTTATACAAAGGTTTATTGTACTTGAAATTGTATTGGACATGAAAAAAATTGTATCGAGATATTTTACAAAAAATAGTTACATTGCCATTTTATATGTGCATTTTTTTTAATTCGAAACTTCTTTCTATAAGTTGCATGATTTAAAGTATTCTAATTTGTTTTATGTAAATTTAGAAAGTTGATTGTATAGATTAAGATCTGAAATTTTAAAATTCTTAGGATATTTCATTTAATCTGGTTAGTTAGTCAGTTAGATCCTCTATTTGTTCTCAATTTGTCCTTATAGTATAGTGTTACATTCATAGAGTCTGCTTTATTTACTTATAGTGTATTCATGCAATGTTAAAATTGTGTCAATAACTAATGTATATTAAAATGAGTATGATTATTGAATAAAACTGTCCGATAAGAATTTTCTGCTTCATTATATGGGAAATTTTAATGAAAACAATTTAATTTGTTCTACTTTAAAATATATTATTAAAAAGCCTATTTCTTTAAGCATGTTTCTTAATTTATTTTTAAAAAGTCTTCATTTCTTTCTGAATGTTGGAGACAGGCATTTCTAAAAAAATTCAAACCTTTTGAAGGGTAATAATTACAAAGGAAGTCAAACTAAAACATATCAAATGTTTGTTTATAATGAGATTATTTCAGATATCCCAAACCTTTAAATGATGTTAAAAACAATTTCATTTCCATCACAGAAGAATTCCTAATTATTAATCAAAAACTTTCATTATTAACCAACTATTATTTTATACACTCAGCTCTCAAAAAGTATAAATCTCTTGTTAAACGTTAAGAAATAGGTATGAAAATTTTTTAAATAAACAAAAAATATATCCATGTCTATGACAAATCTTATTATAAATTCACTTTCAAAATTATATTTACTTGCATTTCCTGTTTCTGAATGTTCCATACTCTTCCTTGAGAAATTATAGATAGTACTTTCTAAAAACATTAAATATTTGTAGCTGGTATTTACTAAGGAATCAGAGAATGAAAGGTATAAAACATTAACATTTCAAATGGGGACCATTTCATATCTGCATGCTTCTTATAAATTACACTATTTTTATGAATTTATGAGGAGTGATACACTATATGTACCAATAAGTAATTGTACACATACGAGAAGTTTTTCCAATTTCAATTGTCTCAATTCTGTACTTTAAATCATTTTCGTGAGTAAATAAACATAATAAACTACATGAAATCAAAGGACTTATTATTAGGGAAGCTAA
>BMAU01009114.1:0-16889 GCA_019973935.1 Trichonephila clavipes | reverse complement strand
CAAAAGATTTATATTTATATATGTGGGGAGACAACAAAGGGGGTCTAATACGTTTCTCTTTCTTATGGTTTATTTAACATTAAACAAAAATTAATTAAAAGGTAGATAAGTTTTTACAGATAAGTTTGACGATGATATTCAGAAGGTAACGCCTGCTCGCGCACCTCTCGCGTTTCCTTTTTCTCTGCTCAAAGTTTTTTTTCTCCAGAGTCTCTGTTTTTACAGTTTCAGTTCTGCTTTTACTTAGATGCGCCTGCGCGCGAAGACTGTGTTTTTTGCTTTTGGCTGCATGCCACAACGGCCATTCTGACCGTACGCTGTCCGCAGCGGTATTTCCATGGAGACCAGAGGAGAATCTGAAACATAAAAAAAAACGGAACAGACAAGGACTATACGACAAATATATAGAGATTTAACATATCAAAATTTTGTTAAACTAGACAGTTTCTCCATCATGTGAAGGCACCTCTTCGACATCCGGAAGGTTCCACAGGAAAACACATTGTTTCACAGGCATAAGAACGTCTTTTTAACAAGTTGATCTTTGGTTGAACGCATCGATATTTTCCTCTGTAGAGTTCTGGACGTCTGTTCAAAACGATTTCTCTTTTTTCCTTCGCTTCCACTGCCAAGGCTCAAAGATTTTCGGAGCAACACAAACCGTCTATAATTACGTTCCATAGGTGAAGGGGTAGGTGAGCGGGAGATGAATTCCACGGAACTCGTTTTCATGGCACAATTGGCTTTCTTACACAATACTATATCAGAACATTTTTTTCTCTTACAATACTCAATTTTAACTTAGTACTCTTAATTTTATTACATTTATAATCC
The DNA here is from genome assembly GCA_019973935.1 of Trichonephila clavipes. NCBI lineage: Eukaryota > Metazoa > Arthropoda > Arachnida > Araneae > Nephilidae > Trichonephila > Trichonephila clavipes. Next base: position 16,055 of record BMAU01009114.1, on the reverse strand, counting down.
TTAATTAGAGAACTCGAATCATTTCTAGTATTAAAGTTTTTAACATGTGATAAAAATCATAACTAGAGTTTTCTATCACATTTGAAACAGAAACATTTGGAAAAAGAAATAGCACTAGAATAAGCATAAGCATGAGCACCTAAAGAGGATTCATTTTCACTCAAAAAAACATCGCTCTTTGCGTGGCCTAGTTTCTCTATTTCAGAATATACACTGGGATGTATAATAAATTCTTCGGTCAAGGTCGGAGATATTGCCGTTCCAACACTTAAGCTAGGAGAGTGTTGATTAAGAGAAATATTTATGGGTTTAACTTCTACCATACGCTGTTCGCCAAAACATGAACTTAATGTTATGATTTCTTCGGAAGGTGTTTGCACTCTAATTAGTGAGGAATTTAAAACTGGGATCTGGCAACCTGAATCAATCAATGCTGTTACGAGCTGATTTTCCACAAAAATGTTTACATATTGAAGATTTGCAAATTCATCGCTATTTTGTTTTTCGCTCTCGACTTTCAAAGTATTCACGTTTATTCTATTACGGATGTGGCTGTTAGATTCTTTAGATTTAAAACGCTTCTTACAGTCTCTTGCGTAATGAGATGAATCACCGCATATATAGCAATTTTTATTTTCTCTTTCAAGATATTGGGGATAGTTCTCTTTAATCTTTGGTTTAAAGTTTTTGTGATCTATTTTTAAAGGGTCTTGGGTATATCCATAAGTAATAGGAGTTTCTTTATGTGATCCGTTTTTAGATGAAATACAAATATCACACTCTTTAGCTAAATCAATAGGCCTAAACCAATCTTCTGCTTCTCGAATGCCAATATGAGTTGCAGTTTCCTTATTTAAAGTTTCGAACTGTTTCTCTTCGACTTTAGCTGCAGGATTTAAACTTAATGCTTTATTTTTAACCCTTTGAAGTTCGACTTCTTTTTCTAATTTTGCTAACTGTAGTTTCGCGAGCTCAATTTTCTGTTTTCCTATAGTTACCTCTCTTTCGTTTCGCGATACTCTCTCATCTATACAGTTTTGAATTAAAGTTTTCACGAAATCTGGATCACTTTCAAATGTACTACTGTTCTCAATTTTAGTCTTTAGTTTAACTATAGTGTCAGTACTTTCGACAGTACCGTCTAGCTCCTCAACCACTCTTATGATATCCTCTTTAAGAGCGTTTTTATACATTTTATAAAAAGTTTAGAAAGATCCTACCTTTTTTTTTTTTTTTTTTTTTTTTCTGGCTCCCTTGTTGCTCGCACGTACGTTGTATCCAATGAAGAAAAACGTTGTGAATCCACTGATTTCACCTCTTCGCAGGTTATATCGTTAGATGAAAAATAGTTCTTGAAATTGTTCGATTTGTCACCTCTTCGCAGGTGTTTGTGAGTGGTTCCAACCTCTACACAGGCGGAATTTTCGTCGATGGGTTTTCCGACCTCTACACAGGCGGAATATTTGTCGATGGTTCGTTGAAAAATACACCTCTACACAGGTTATTTTGTTATTTGTTCCGACCTCTACACAGGTGGAATATTTGTCGATGGTTCGTTGAAAATACACCTCTACACAGGTTATTTTGTTATTTGTTCCGACCTCTACACAGGCGGAATGAAGTTGAAAAATTCAACCTCTACACAGGTTGAACGAAGTTTCCGAAAAATGGCGGAGCGTCTCCTTCACGGACGCTGTTGTTCATTGTCCAGACTTTGGTTCAAAATCGAAATTTTATCCATCCCGGCCGAGCCCCCATAATTTGTGGGAGACAACAAGGGGTCTAATACGTTTCTCTTTCTTATGGTTTATTTAACATTAAACAAAAATTAATTAAAAAGGTAGATAAGTTTTTACAGATAAGTTTGACGATGATATTCAGAAGGTAACGCCTGCTCGCGCACCTCTCGCGTTTTCCTTTTTTCTCTGCTCAAAGTTTTTTCTCCAGAGTCTCTGTTTTTACAGTTTCAGTTCTGCTTTTACTTAGATGCGCCTGCGCGCGAAGACTGTGTTTTGCTTTTGGCTGCATGCCACATATATATAAAGTCGACTCTCGATAATTCGAACTTTCGATAATACGAACCTCTCGCTAATTCGAAGTCCCTCAGCCCCTAGAAAAAAACTCTTGATATTTCGAACTAAAACCATACGTTTTGGTACTCTCAATATTTCGAAGTAAAATTTGTGTTTGGCCAGACAACAACACGCGATAATTCGAAGTTATCCTATAAAACTCTCGATAATTGGAACCTTCAATATTATGAAGTTAGATTCACTTCCTGTACCTAATTATCCACGAGCGGTTTTTTTACTAAACTTATTTTCAGTCCAAATTGTGCATGTTGATAGAATAACTACTTTGTTTATTATATTTCCGGTATTTGCTAAGCAGAATTTTGATTTATTCCTAAGACATCTGTTTTTTTCTTTTTCCGTTGATACCCAAGATTTAGATGGATAAAGGAAAACTGCTTTCTTTTTTATTCACTGTGCAGTAATGAGTGATGCTTCCTTTTACAAGTATTGCACAATAATTTTGATTTTCGTTGAGTATTTATTACTAATAATGAGAGTCACATTTAAACAGATGTTTTTTTTTAAAAAAATAAAGCATTTGAACTACATCCAAGATAATTCAGCTGAATCGTTTTATGGCAGAGGATTGAAAGCGAGAAATAAAACATTTATATAAATGTACGAGGCAAAGACAGGAGATACAGAGGTTTAACTTTATTTTCTATTATTTTTTTTAAAAAAAGATCAGTAATGTGCCACTAAGAATTACTCCACGTGCCATAGTTGTCACCCCTGCTATTAAGTATACCCCGTAGCTGAGTGTGAACTGTGAATACGCTTTGTGTTCATTTTAGATTCCAAATTTTAAATTAAAAATATTATTTTACTTAAAGTTGTGGTGATTTACGTTTCCTACCTGTTAATTTCGATAAACCTTGGGTCACTACTTTACACTTCACCTTAGTGTCGACTTATCACGCGAAAGGAACGACATGTCTTCTTTAAAAAGTACAAGGGCTTAACAATTTCTGGAAAGAAAAAGGTGATAGAATCAGTTGAAGAAGGTGAGAGGAAGGTCGATGTAGCCAAAGCATTTGAAATCCCACTGAGCTCACTCTCCACTATTCTGAAGAATAAAGAGAAAATCTTTAGTGCATCTTCGAGTAGAGTGAGAAAACGCATTAGTAAAGGTAATTTTCCATGTCTTGAACAGTGTTTAGTTTCATGGATGAGACAATGTCGAGGACAGAATATTCCGATGAATGGCTCTTTATTGAAGGAAAAGGCTAAAGTATTCGCCAAAGAATTAGGAATCGAATTTTCGGCTAGCGAGAGATGGCTTTCAAATTTTAAGAAAAGGAATGGGATAGTCTTCAAAAAAATTTGCGGGGAAAGCTTAAGTGTCGACATTAACGTTTGTTCTAAGTGGCAGAACTCGCTTTCGGATCTAATAAAGGAGTACGAACCACGTAACATTTTCAACAAGGATTAAAACGGACTCTTTTTCAAATGTTAGCCAGAAAAAGCATTTACATTCAGAAAAGAAAAATGCCATGGAGGAAAACATAGCAAGGAGAGGTTAACTATTTTATTGGCTGTAAACATGGACGGCTCAGAAATGATTATTTCTCTCGTCATAGAGGAAAATCTGCAAAACCCCGGTGTTTTAAGGACATAAACTCGTTCCCTACCAAATACCGCTCAAACAAGAAGGCATGGATGACCACCGAACTCTTAAATGAATGGTTGGTCTCACTGAACTCGGATATGAAAAGAGAGAAACGACATATTCCCTTATTTTTAGACAACTGTACTGTGCACAATAACACACCAACTTTATCAAACGTGAAACTTCAATTTTTCCCTCCAAACTCAACCTCAAAACTTCAGCCACTCGACCAGGGCATCATACATAATTTTAAAACTTTTTATCGGCGTGAAGTCGTTAAAAGCGTTTTGGATAACCACAAAAATCAGCAGAACGTAACTACTATTTCTATTTTAACAGCTCTGATCATGATTGACATGGCTTGCAGAGCTGTTACTCCTTTGACAATTCACAGCTGTTTTAAAAAGTCAGGCTTCCCCTCGCCGAATCTGGTTGATGTGGACGAAACACTCACTGAATTTAATGCTAAACCATCCGTTTTGGAAGCTCTTCCAGAACAAGATTTGACGTTTAACGACTACGTGTTGGTTGACACGGACATTGCTGTATGGAGAGCTCTATCTGACGCTGAAATTGTGGCTTTGGACCACAATAATACAGAAAGTGATCAAGACGAATCGGAGGAGTTGACTCCGGTAACTCTATCAGAACCTTAAGTGTCACTAAACAAACTACGCAACTTTTTCCTTCAAAATCATGTTGATGCAGACATTTTACAGGCTTCATTTGTTCTAGAAAAATCTATTGACAAAGTTAGATTGAATACCTTAAAAACAAAAAAAGATAACGGATTTTTTCGACAAAAAGGATTAATTATATATACACTGGTGTGCAAAAATTAAGGACGAAGTCGAAAAATTAGCATATCAGCTGAACGAAGAGGCAGAGCGGACAGAAAGACCAATCAGGAGATTAAGTAAGGTGATGTACGGTAGCACATGCGCAGATATGTATAGACGTAATGGGGGAGTGTCTGAGTAGTATAAAGCATGTTGTCGGTGAAAAAGATCAGTATTTCTGGCAAAGAGATTGCATGCGTATAGCAGTTAAAATCACACCGAGTTGCTGCCTCAGCGAGAAATGGCGAATAATCAATCTGTTAGACGACATCTGGATGCTTTTACCCGAGGTCGAATCATTGGGAAGTTGGAGGAAGGCCGCAGTGTGACAAGTGTGGCTGCAGAGTTCGAATTGCTCACAGCATCGTTTCACGACTTTGGAGACAATTTCAAACTACAGAAACAGCTATCCGGGGGTTCAGTAGTGGTCGTCCACGAGGAACCACACACGCAGATGACCGGTACATTGTCTTACAGGCCAGAAGAAACAGGCGGCAACAGCGGGGAAATCGCTAGACACACGACACAGGCGACTGGACGACCGATATCGCGTTTTACTGTGGCCAGAAGACTGCACGGTGGTGGTCTGTTTGCACGACGCCCTGTACGGTGTGTACCTTTAACGCCTGCCCATCGGAGAAGGCGTTCTCTGTGGTGCCGGGAACACCGGAATTGGAGAGACAATGAATGGGGACGAGTACTCTTTACAGATGAGAGCAGATTCAGTTTGAGTAGCGATTCTCATCGCATACTCATCTGAAGAGAGCGGGAAGCCGCAATCATCCCTCGAACATCATTGAAAGGGACAGGTATGGAGGTCGCGGTGTTCTCGTTTGGGGAGGCATCATGCTTGGTAGTCGTACAGACCTTCACATCTTCGACGCAGGTTCAGTCAACGGGACCCGTTATTGTAACGAGATTCTTCTTCCATATGTGCGTCTTTTTAGAGGCGCTATGGGTCTGCAGTTCCTTTTCATGGACGACAATGCACCATGTCATCGCACAGTAGCTGCCGAACAGCTCTTAGAGAGTGAGGATATTGAACGTATGGATTGGCCGGCACGATCTCCGGATCTCAATCCCATTGAGCATGTTTGGGATTTTCTAGGCAGACACTTGGCAGCTCGTACCTTACCACCAGTAACGATTCGGGAGCTTCGATTGGCGCTTGAAGACGAATGGGCAGCAATGCCTCAACAACTCATTGACACCCTCATTCTCAGCATGGGCAGACGCTGTGAAACCTGCCTAGCAGTCAGGGAGATCATATCCCCTACTAAAGACCGGATGTTTCTTGCTGGACACCCATCACAGGGATGTTTCGGCCTTCAGTCGCATTGCGCTCCATGCCACTTTTTCAATCAAGCTTCTTTTTATCCCTCTGATTTCTCTTTTAGTAAGTGTTGCTTACATTACACCTGTCCTTACGTATTGGGGATCTTACGGTATTAAATGTGTTGATTTGGAAAGCTTTTGTACAAAGTTATATTGAAAAAACCGTCTCGTCCTTAATTTTTGCACATCAGTGTAGTATGTATATTCTTTTAATAGTTGTTTTCAAGACATAAGTGTATTCTTTTAATATAGGACTTTTAACTTCTGTTTTATTTTTATACTGTATAAAATGTACTTTAAAAAAATTATGTACAATTGTTGCTTTATTACATAGTTTTAAATTTAAATGTGTGTTAGAAAAAAAAACTTCTCTTCGTGTATTTTGAGAGTTTTTTCCTACCCTCTTGATAATTCAAAGTTCTTCATTGGTCCCTCCAACTTCGAATTATCGAGAGTCGACTGTATATATAAATCAATTCTATGCTTGCTCTATCTAATAATTTCATTACTTTCCTTGAATTTGAAACTTTTTTTTATTTCCAACAGGGCTGCGGATCGGTATTTAATATTGCAGACTTAGTACATTCCCCGGGAACTGGATTTACTCTTTAGTGCGGCACCATATAGCTGGTGTACCAATCGCCGCAAGTAATTTTGACGCCCAGTTTCTTTCCCTTGGGGAGGCTCCTGAGCTCTGCCGATGTGAAACTGACTAACAATTTGATTTTTCCGAGAGCACCCAAGCCAAACAGGCACTCTAGGAATCTTTAGCATGCCGCTTAATCATTCGACATGAATGCTATCGATTTTCTTCATCATGAAAATCTACCGACTAGGGCCTGGGTTAAACCAGCAATCTTAAGCGTACAAGGCCAGAGACAATTCAACTATACCACTATTTGAAGTAAAATTTCATCAGAACTAAGATTTAACAAAAAAGTTCCAAATATCACTTGCTTTAGCGAATTTAAGTTTTATTCTGTTTATTGTATCCGTTCTGAATAATGCATGAATTTGTTTTCGAATCTGATTATGACATCTAAAAGTTGCTTTGAAACTGAGATGGCATGAATAAAGAGTGCTTTTTTTCCAGGTATAGAAGTTTAAGTTGGCATTACTTTCCAAGATGGCGACCGATTTAACAGCTGTCAAGTGATTTATTCTCAGTTTGCTTTGGCAATTCATCAAAACGATCATCAAGCAAGGCGTAGATTCGTCGAATGGGCTCAAATCGAGATTGCCGTTGTTCCCGATTTTCATAAGCGAATTTTGTTTAGCGATGATGCGCACTTCTGGTTGAATGGCTACGTCAACAAACAAAACTGCCGCATTTGGAGTGAAGCTAATCCACAAGTGTATGTCGAAACACCGTTACATCCAGAAAAACTGACTGTTTGGTGCGCTTTATTTGCTGGTGGAATCCTTCTTCAAAAACGATGAAGGTCGCAACGTTACAGTCAATGGTGATCGGTATAGAGCCATGATTACTAACTTTTTCATTCCTGCATTGAACAATCATGATGGCCAGAAGTTGTGGTTCCAACAAGACGGCGCAACATGTGACACAGCTCGTGCCACAATCGATTTATTGAAAGACACGTTGGGTGACCGCCTAATTTCACGTTTTGGACCTGTGAATTGGCCTCCAAGATCTTGTGATTTAACACCGCTGGACTGTTTTCTGTGGGGCTATGTAAAGTCATTGGTCTATGCGGATAAGCCATAAACGCTTGACCATTTGGAAGACAACATTCGCCGTGTTATTGCCGATATACGGCCACAAATGTTGGAAAAAGTCATCGAAAATTGGACGTCCAGATTGGACTACATCCGAGCCAGCCGTGGCAGTCCTATGCCAGAAATCATATTTAAAATGTAATGCCACAAGATTATCTTTCGAATAAAAAAAAATTCATGTCGATCGAATAATACATTGTTGTTTTATTGCAATTTAAAGTTCTATACCTCTAAAAAAACACCCTTTATATCTAAACATATGTACACAAATGTAATTAGGGAAACTTAGTCTCCCTAAAAGGAATCCTCAGCTAAGCTAATAATTAATGATTGCATTCATTTTGGACTTTTTTTGATGGTCTTGTTTTTTGTTGTGTTCTTCCTGGTGTTGAGTTGGCCCTGGTTTTATCCTCCATGTGCTCTAGACATGAATGTACATTATTTTGTATTCTGGAGACACATGAAGGCCTTAATAGAAGATAATATATATATATATATATATATATATATAAAGTTAAGCTTTAAAATTAAGTAAGTAATAAATGAAAATAGAGTGAAATCTTTACCATCACGTAAGGATTTGTGGGTAAATAAGCCTATTTAAAGGGGGAGCGAGCGCTGACGAGGAAGAATGCATACTTGAAAAGGCTTAGCTGGTGACTCTTCGCCGAAGTGTTGTTTATTGTTCTATTCGGTTGCGCACCAAAGGGTCGTCATGTGGAATTTCATGTGATTAAAAGAAATAAATAAGTATTATAGAGATGATGCCCTCCTCATTTTATCAGCAGGCCTGGGGCCTGACACACACACGCATATATATGGTAGACATCTGTAGATTTAGTACAAACCCTGGTTGGGGAAATATTTTTTATTGAGCCAGCATGTGTCATCAGGTCTTAATTATTTGAAGAGTTGCCTCAATTTTATCTTCACCTAGGTGGGCTGTGCAACAAAATTCAGTTTGCGAAGCTTTTAAAATTATTTCCGTATTGATAATGGCTCTGTGCCATGCATCTGTATTTTCAGTTTTTTACTATCCCGTGTAAAAGATCATTGTATAGAAAATAAATATTTCTTTTCTTTTTTCCCCATTGAACTTAGGGTTGTGACCCTAAATTCGAGGAGTATTATCATCTTACTGCGTACTACCACCCCTTAATTATTGCTTTTTTTGTTGCGACAGTTCACATATATTATGCAGTAGCAAAGCTCGACTCTAGTAATTGAATTCACTTGCAAGTTTTTTACACAGATCTGCAGTAGAATCATTCGCAGGAAGATTTTGAGGCATAGACCAACTAAACCCAGACCTACAGCCTTGAAAGTGCCCAGTCTTATTGTTGACACAGCCTAAATAAGCTCATGATCTGAATAATTTTAATCGATCTATGTTATTCCCAGACATATTCTCCGAAAAACTAGGAATTTCTTATTATATACACACCGGCAACAGTAACATTATTATGTAATGTCCGTATCTAGGACAAGGTTTATTACCATACGCCATCATTTCTCATTTAAGTTATCCGACTACGTTCGAAACCGTGATTTTGCAAAAGCGTATAAATGGATAATATTTATGATATTTAGTGTCACTTAGATTAGAAAATTTATATAAAATTGTTTTAATAATAGTATTACAATAAAAAATTATTGAAGTACAATATTTTGACAAAAAATAAACATAAAATGATCCATTTTCACAATATTTTCCTCTTACGAAAAATGCTTCTATTATAATAATATTTTGCCTGTATATAGCTCAGACCTCTGTACAGAGGCTCAACTAGAATTTTTGAAATATATAACTTAGAAGTGTGTTTATCCATGCTTTAAAACCACAGAGGGGAGAAATTTTAAGAAAAAAACGCCGATAAATATTTCAATGGGAAAATAATGTGAATTTTTCAGAAATTCTAGTTGAGCCTCTGTAGAGAGTTCTGAGCTATATCCAGGCAACATATTATTATAATAGAAGCATTTTTTCACAAAAGGAGATTTGGAAAAAAGGTTATTCTAAGTTAATTTTTGCCGAAATATTGTATTTAAATAAATTTTTTTTGTCAAAATGTCCTTAAAACAATTTCATACATGTATTTTAATCTAAGTGATACAAACAATTTCATACATGTATTTTAATCTAAGTGACACTAAATATCATGAAAATTATCCATTTATGCACCTTTTTAAAATCACGGTTTCGAATGTTGTCGGATACCTTAATCGTAAGGGGGCTATCGGTAAAGTCGGCCTTTAAAATTGGGAATCACAAACCGTTTATACCAGAGGTTCACAAACTTTTTGTCTCATAGACCCCTTGTCATGTTTTCGGTTTGGGGTAGACCTCTGATTATCTAATGTTGAATTTTTTAAAATTTATCAACTTATTTATCTTTTTGACAACTAATTTAGAACTGCATACTCGTACTTAAAAAGATTTAAATTTCTATCTGTAGTGAGGTATAATGTTTCAAATTTAAGAAATACATGTGTTAATTAAATTAAATTTTAATTCACGCATTAAATAACTAATCAACAAACAAATTCTTATAAATAGAGGGATGAATCTAGCGCTTCAATAGCAAATTTTCCGATTTGGCATCAATCTTGTCAGATTTAATCCTAAATTTTTTCAGTTAGTAGTAACTAGAAAATATTTGAAGAAAAAAAGTGATGGAAATTAACAGACGAAGGAAAAAGTATTGAAGGTTTTGATCTCGTTTTTAAGGAATAGAAATGAAATAAATTTGAAATTAATTGGTAGAACCCCCCTCAGTATAGAGGGCGCTGCTTGTAATAACATGTGTTGTTGACACCAGAGATCTTCTGTACGTGACCGAGTGCAGACGCACTCCATATTCCATTAAACTTAATATTTAATCTTACACTTGTATTCGATGATTTATTGAAATTAATTGAGTCTAACGGATTGTGATGATATGAAAGTTGATTGATATAAAAGCATTCTACCACTGATTAACTGAACCATCGATGATAGTAACATTGGTGCAATGGCCTGAAATTAATGAAAATTGATGAAATTGATGAAAGAATCATTTTTGATACCCTCGACCAAGAGGTTGGAATATCATCGTCGACAGTGAAGTCAGGTAAGCCGAATTTTTATTGAAATTGAATCATACCTGAATAGAAGATTAAAATGTCAGAAGATCTCTCAAAATTTAAAAAGAAGCGTACTGCGGTACGTTCTTCGTTGACAAAATTGATAAATAAAATTGAAGGAAAGATCAACAATGAAAATGAACCTGTTGATCAATTTGAAGCTTTTATAGAGCAATTAAATGACAAAGAAAGTAACTTAAGTTTATTAAATACACTAATTGAAGATCGTTTGTCTGTTGACACTATTACTGAAGATATGGAAGCTTCGGAAGAAATTAAAAGAGAAGATTATATTTTGGAAAACGAAGCTTTCTTCTAAAATTAGGAGAATAAATTCTGACTCTATCCAGGTTGATACAGTTTCTCGAAATATCCAAGTTATTGATTCCAATAGTTTTGAATGTATGAACATAAATTTACCTAAATTGCATATAAATAAGTATTCTGGAAATTATTCTGAATGGTTAGATTTTTATAATTTATTTGAAAGCTCTATTCATAATAACAATAGACTAAGCAAAGTTGATAAATTTAATTATTTAAAATCATATTTGTGTGGTAATGCGCTTGCTTGCATTAATGGATTTCCAATTTCTGATGATAATTATGATAGAGCTCTTGATTTATTAAAAGATAGATTTGGAAATAAAAACATGTTAATTAACGCTCATTTGAGCAATTTATTAAATTTAACACCTGTTAGAAACCCTACTGATATTGTGGGCTTAAGAAATTTGTACGATAGAGCAGAAACGCAAATAAGGAGTCTTGCAAGTTTAGGAGTTAAAGGAGAATCCTACTCAAACTTATTAACACCCATCCTGTTGAAACAGATACCCTCGGAACTCGTTTTGGAATTCAATCGTTCTCAAAAGGACGAAGGGTTTGACCTGAGCGCTCTTTTGCGGTTCCTACACTGGGAAATACGCTGTAGGGAACGAGCTTCTCAAATAAACAGTCATAAACTATGTCATTATTCCCCTCTACCGCAAGACAGAACAAAAAATAAAGGCTCCTATTTCCTCGGACAACGCATGAAGCCACCCCGAATAGAGTACATTTCCGACCCCATTCATTTCCCACCCCTTTGGAGAAAGTAGAACTTAGAAGCCGAAAATGCTTATACTGCAACAAAGGTCATGAACTCGACACTTGCCGTTCCTTTGGTGCTCACGAAAAGCGAGAAATTTTAAGGAAGAAGGGCTGCTGTTTTTTATGTTTGTCGCCCGGTCATAGAGCAAGGGAATGTATAAAAGGGGAGTCGTGTCCTATTTGTAATGGATCCCACCATTTCTCAATATGTTTTCGGAATGGACATGATGACGATTTGTCTCCGAAAAGGGACACTGATAATATAGTTTCAGCAATAATCGAAACAGATTCTGAGGACCTTTTAACAATGAGTGTTATTGTTAATGAATCCAATATTTCTAAACAGCTTAGTGAATTTTGTAATTTAGAGAACTTAGGAATAGAAGCAGAGAGAGAGGTGTCTGATGAGGAAAATATTGATAATGATATAATGTCTGAATTTGAAGCGGGAATTTCATACCAAAATAAGCGGTATAAAGTTAAATTCCCTTGGAAACCTAACATGAAAACATTGTTAGAAAATAATGAAGAAATTGCTAGGAAAAGATTTCTAAAGTTAAGATCACGTTTTAAAAATGACAGTTCCTTATTTGAGGATTACAAATTAGTTGTAAATAATTATCTTTCTGAGAAAATCATAGAACGCGTTCCATTTGAAGAAGAAAATCTAAAGCATAATATTTTTTATCTACCACATAGAGCAGTAATACGTACTGATAAAACTACAAGCAAATTGCGAATCGTATTTGATGCGTCATCACATGCGAAATCACAGCTATCTTTGAACGATTGTTTACACACAGGGCTAAATTTTATACCTAACCTATTTTTTCTATTAATCAAATTTAGAGTGAATCCAATTGCATTTGTAGCTGACATAAAAATGGCATTTTTGATGATTGAGATAGACGAAAGTGAAAGGGATTTTACAAGATTTTTCTGGGATGAAAATCCAGGAATTGATTTAGAAAACAAACGGCTTGATATTTTCCGTATGACTAGGGTTTTATTTGGAGTAAAATCAAGTCTATTTCTTCTTGCAGCTACGATAAAGCATCATCTTAAAAATATGTGGATATTTTTCCTGATACTTTTAACCATCTTAACCAGTCATTGTATGTTGATGATATTCTGTGTGGAAATGTCAGTGTCCAAGCAGCCTTGACGACCTGCATAGAAAGTAAACAAATTTTGGAAGATGCAAGTATGGATCTTCGGAAATGGAGAACCAACTCTTCCGAGTTAAATCAAAGGTTAAAAAATTTAAATTTTGAAGTAGATGAACATAAAGAGTCATTGAACACGTTGATAGCTTCAAAGGTCTTAGGAGTTGGTTGGAATGAAAAAATCTGATACATTCTATTTTGATTCCAGCGATTTAGGAACATTTCTTTCTAAAAGAATTAATACAAAAAGATATTTGTTACAAGCCGCAGGTCGATTATTTGACCCAGGAGGTAGATTGAAACATTCGACCCTATCTGAATTCCAAAAACATCAAATGATGTTGCCAAAGGCAACGAACTTCAAGGGAGCAAGAAACATTCTTAATGAATGGAACGCGCGAAATTTGCACACACAAGTCCAACAGAATTCAGCTATTCAGAAGAGGGAATTGAATCGAACTTCATTCCACCCGCTTCTCCCCATTTCGGTGGATTGTGGGAAGCAAACATTAAGTCCATGAAACGCATTTTATTGAGGGTAGCGAAATCGGCTATCATGAACTTCGAAGAGTTAACTACGTTGATGGCACAAATCGAAGCAGTTCTGAATTCACGTCCCTTGTCTCCACTTTCTTCGGACCCCAATGATCTTAACCCTTTGACCCCGGGGCATTTCTTGACGAACTGTGCAATTTCATCCTTTCCTGAACCTTATACTGCTTCGGATTCTTTGTCCTATCATTCCAGGTGGAAACTCGTTCAATCTCTGAGAGACAAATTTTGGAACCGTTGGAGCACCGAATATCTGACCCATCTGCAGACCCGTGCTAAATGGAGTGAACAGAACCCTAACCTGATGGAGAATCAGCTCGTTCTTTTAAAAGATCCCAACACTAAGCCCCTGGACTGGCCTATGGGGCGTATTCTTGAAGTATTTCCCGGTAGTGATGGTCTTGTAAGAGTAGTTAATGTGAAAACCTCAACAGGTATTTTAAAACGAGCCATCACAAAGGTAGTGCCTTTACCTATTCCAGTTGATCCTGCAACTGTAGAGAAGAACAATTGAACACATTTTACAATTTCTTGAACTTTAACCTTTATATTATTCTATGTACATAATTGCTAATTTGATTTTCAGTATTATTGATAACTCATGTGAATTTAATTTTATTTCAGAATTGATATGCATGTGATTTAAGAATTGCTAATTTTATTTCAGAATTATTGATATGCATGTGATTTAAGAATTGCTAATTTTATTTCAGAATTATTGATGATGAATATGATTTGAGAATTGAATTCATAGGATTTTATTTTTATTATTTTTCCCATTGCATGAATTTTATTTGTATTATTTCACTTTGCATGGATTTTATTTGTATTATTTCACATTGCATGAATTTTATTTGTATTATTTCATTTTGCATGAATTTTACTTGAATTACCTTAGAATTTGAATTATCTTAATGTAAACTCCGCAGGAGTTTAAGTGGGGAGTTATGGTAGAACCCCCCTCAGTATAGAGGGCGCTGCTTGTAATAACATGTGTTGTTGACACCAGAGATCTTCTGTACGTGACCGAGTGCAGACGCACTCCATATTCCATTAAACTTATTATTTAATCTTACACTTGTATTCGATGATTTATTGAAATTAATTGAGTCTAACGGATTGTGATGATATGAAAGTTGATTGATATAAAAGCATTCTACCACTGATTAACTGAACCATCGATGATAGTAGCATTAATCTTTTTTTTTCTTTCTTTTTTATTCTGGAGTTTGGAAACCGCGCTGAAACTCGAACGAAACGAAAATTAGATGAGGCGGGAGCCAGCGAAATAAATCGCTTATGCCCAAAATCGCGGAGAAAAGGATGAAAAAGAAAGACCAGTATCTGAAATCACTCCCCCCCGCAGGAGGAGGCTGGAGGAAGAAAACGGCCGAACGAGGACGAAACTTGAGTACGTCACGAGGGCGAGAATGGAACAGCGCAGGAAGGGGAAGAGCTTAACAGCCCCAAAACGCGTTCGAGGAGCACCAAAAACGCAGTGGGAAGGAAAATGCTGCTATTTTTTTTTTTTTTGCAGCTGGAATGAAAAGAAAAAGGAGTCTGCAAGGGAAACTTACAGACGACACAGCAGGTGTAACGAAGCTGGAGCCAGCTTTAACACTGATCCCAGTTCTGATGAGAGCCAAATGCTTTTGAAATGTTGTGAAGTGTAGCAATTAAGTGTTTTTGTTGTGATTACGGTGGTTTCAAGGGCAGATTCCATTTAGTAGTTTGTAAGTAAAATTTAGTTTAGAGTGAGGTTACGTGAAAAGTGTTTGTACTTTAATTACTGGGTTGTCGTGATTTTGGATAGAAGTAAAAACATTTCTAGAAGTTCTAGTGATGTAATTATCGATCGGCTCCATGTGTAAGTCGTGATGAATGACACTATTTCTAACGTACAAAGGTGCATTAGTAATGATTCTAAGAATTTTATTTGAATGATTTGAATGCGTTTTGTAGTGGGTCGGGGCCGCAGCCCCCATACGTTATTGTTGGACGCAGAATTTGCTTGTAAAGAATTACTTTATTTTCCAGGGAGAGAGGAGAGCTTATAATAAGGGAGATAGCTAACGCTATTCTACCCCAGAATTTGTCTGAAAGATAGTCAATATGTTTCTTTGTAAGTTAGTCACTATCAATATGTGTAAGCCCAAGTAACGTACGACCGGGACCCAATGAATGTTGTCATAAAAGTGTGAGTTCAGCTTGGGGTCAATGACGCCCCATTTTCTGAAAACAATGGCTTGTGTTTTTTCTGCATTTATAGCTATTCTCCAGCCTGTCAACCAATTCTCTAGTATGTCGAGAGGAAGCGTTGCATAGTTTTAATAGTGTAATTGAGTTGGACACGACTGGGTGAGCACTTTCGCAGAGTCATCTGCGAATGACAAGTACTGACGGTGGGGTGATCTGGAAAAGTCATATGTGTATATGTTTGTAAAGATACGGGGGATAGGGCTGACCCTGCGGGGGGTTCCACTTTGACAAAAAACCCGTTTCAGAGAATGTGTTATTTACACGAACC
>BMAU01009109.1:0-45909 GCA_019973935.1 Trichonephila clavipes | reverse complement strand
TTCATACACAGTCTCATGGTGAATTGATGGATCGGAACAATCCCAGCAATGATCCGATAGCTTGAACATAGTTCCGTGGTTTAGTACCGGATTGTGTTCGTTAACCGATCACCCACTGCCAAAAACGTGGTGGACATGGGAAACACATGTTGAGAGCAGCGAGTTCCTCGCGTAAACTGCGGGACGCGCCCCTAGAGGGTCATGATTAACTCTACAGGGGGCGCGAGCATTAGCTGAAAAAGTTCTGTAACACAAAGGATTATTTCTTAAAAGAACTGATTAATCTTTTACTGAAAGCAAAACTAAACGAACAAAGAAAAATACTTCAGTACTGCAATGATGTAATTTTTACAAATTGCACGTACAAAACTAAGTTCTGGAAACGGGCCTTTATATTTACCAGCTTCAACCCCATGAGGCTTGTCATATATATAATCACACACAAGAAAATTCAACATTTATCTTAATTAATTTGTACTTTTTATTATTAATCCCTTAACTTCCTGATTAAATGTTAGCGCAGCTTCACTCCCCCAATGAAACCAGCTTTTCCCACAGGCAATGTATAGGTGATGCATTACGAGGAGGAGGGAGGGGGAGGAGAAAAGGAACAAACATGAAGTAAATACGTCTTGAAATAAGTAAATCCTTCACAAACACTGCCAGCAGTCTTTTAATTTCATTCCAAATCCTTCGGATTAATTTTATGAAGTGCAATGCCACACAAAAATGATCGTACTTGGAAAGACGTATATATACGTCCGGGACAATTAATTCTTTGACTGAGAGAGACGTTTATATACGCCAGTGGCACTTAAGAGGTTAAAGTCGTATTGCCAGCCTTTAGCTTTAAGAGCAGTAGCGGCATCAGATTGAATTCAATACATTGTCGCCAGCCAGCGTGGCGGGAGGTGAACGACTTGAAGAAAAAAATTATATGATTGGGAATACGTGGGTCGCAAATATTGAAAATTTGAGAAGCACTATGTTAGAGAGATGAAATATCACTTTTATCGATATTGTTGCTACGTAGGTCGGGCTTGAGGATTTCCTATGGCATCAGTCTCAAATTGAAAAGCGGTTTTTAAAAGCTTGATGAAAATTTTTATGGAAAAACATTTCTTAGAAATACAGGATACAGCACCTAAATTCGCAAAATAAATCCCCAGAAGGCCTTCACCCCATCTATGGCTCCCAGACACAACTATTAGTGTTTAAAAATAAATATACGTAATGATTAAGATTGTTCACGAAGCACTAACTCGATCGTAACAATTGACGTCAACAACAGCTCGAGTAAACGTAATTTTCTGGTAGCGGCATCCTCACTGTGATAGCCAAAGTCACAAAAATGGTCGCCAACCCGCCTCAAAGTGGTCGCCAACTCACTGTCACTTGATCGCCAAAATATGATGCCAACCTGACTGTGGTCGCCAATATTTCTCGCCAGAGTTCTGATTTAAATGCCATTATAATGCCGTGGTGAGGCGACGTTGCTTGCAAACACATATCGGACCTCTACTGTATAACGAAGTCGCTAAATCCCGAAAAAAAGCTGCTCGCTTGCATGGAAAATTCGTTATATAGTGGTTTATCTTTCAATAAACTTTTAAAAAACGAACTTATAAAACAACAAATTTTTAAATTCGTCAACACTATGTATTAAAAAAAAGTAATTATTCTACTAATCTTTTAAAAATTAATAACAGTTTATTTTATTTATATCCTTTATCCATCAAAAAAAAGAAAGAAAGAAGAAAAAATTGCAAGGGGAAAAAAAAAAAGAATGTCGAATTTTGCACCTGTATTTTCAATATCATGAAAATAATTTTGCATATTCAAATTCAATAGCCAAAGGTTTTGAAGGACATTTTTCTAACTCTAAAGCGTACAAATAGTATTAAACATACATCATTTTATAGACTGCCGGGGATACGAGTGACAGACGAGACAACTCCACTGGAGGGTATAAGGGGAGATCGAAGATGTGTTTCCCTGTGCTGAACTACAGACAACAGTTAAAGGCTGCAACTTCCCCTTGAATGGAAACGTCTAGAACTCTACTGCTCTCGGCGAGTTAGGGTCTAATAAAACCAGTTCATTATTTAGCACCTGACCACAAAAATGTGTTACAAAGAGAGAATTTAACTTTGAAATGTTCAAGGAAATACCTTAAAAATAGGGAGGAAACCACCAGAATCTCAATAGAAAAAGTTCAGCCAGAAGGTGGAAAACGCACCCCCGACTATAAAGAGGTTATTTTACCGAAGAAAATCAGTGAAATGCGCGCGCAAGGTTCCAGGAAAAAGTTCGCTATATAGAAAAATTCGCAATATAGAGGTTCTTTTATAGAGAGTTCGACGTGTATTACAATTTTATCATAAAATAAATACAACAGAAAGTAATATTAATGTATTAAATGTCCAGAGTAAATTTTGCTCTGTTTTAAAGTATCCGACTAGGTTGAAAAATGCTTTTTAGGTGTTTGACGTTTGGTCTTGTTTGTGTTATTAGGGAAAAAGAAATTAATTATTGAGAAAGAAGGACTAAAATACATAAAACTATGGAGTTTTTTAAAGTTCTTTTATTACATTTTACTTTATCTAATAAAAATATTTTTTTAATTCTGTTTCTTTTGTAGAATGAACCTTTCCATGATAATTTGTGCACGAAAAGCAGGGATATCTTCCTAAATAATCCAATCAAATGCAATGAAATTTATAACATATATGCTATGGGTCCTTCAGAGTAGCAACAAACCCGCAGATTTTAAGACAGCTATATTTAATCACATTTTACAGCCATTTTTAGCGTCAAACATGCAATAACTTTGTCGAAAAATCATGACCATCAAATTTAAAAGCTATTAAAATATTTATTTCTTAAAATATTTTTTATCCTGCGATTTGTGACACTTCAGAGGGAGCCAAGAAATATATCAATGACGTGCTAAGGAAATTGCATAATGTGCAATTTATTTTTATTGATCACGTTTTCATAATTTAAACAATTTTTGCTAAATTTTCCTAAAATAATTTTTTTTCAAAAAAGGGGCGATGCATGTTAGTTATTTAATAGTTATGACTTTTAAAAAACCTAGTTTATGTTCTTTAAAACAATAAAATTATTCAGAAAATCAATTTTTAAAAAATTATTCTGCGAACCTAGTTGGATACCTTAAGCATTAATTACACCAGGCATATCATAGGCTGATATTATTATCTGATTACGTCTTCCAAATGACGAAATTCATAGCCATTAAGCACTTTTCGGTTCCGTACTTCTGTTTGTCCTGAAACATCTGGAATAAATTTTTAAGTACATATTATAAGATGAACCGACGTAGAAAAGTGGAGATAAGATGTTCTTTCACCCTTAATCTCCCGTAGTGTCTGACTACTGTTTGGCGGTAGATTCTTTAGGAGTTGGCGACGTTCCACACCTGCGGGGGTGAGGAGTCACTGTGTTTTGAAGGGAGAAGGTTTTTTTACTTCAAGCGAGGGGGTCAGGGAAGAGAGTCCCTGGTTTTTGTAAGCGTAGAAGCACTTGACCGGGATTTCGTTTTAAGGAAGGCTAGTTAATTTAATGGAGAACCAACGCGTGGTGTGCGGTTTGCAGTACCAGAATAGAGTTTCTTGGGAGTGTTTTAACACGACGGATAGTGTTTATTTGATTGTAGTGATAATAAAGATAATTGTGTTTAATCAAGATAATTATGCTTAATGAATAGAATTGGTTTTAATCAATAGAATTGCGCTTAATCAAGATAATTGTGTTTAATCAAGCTAATTGTGTTTAATCAAGCTAATCGTGTTTAATCAAACTAATTGTGTTTAATCAAGATAATTGTGTTTGAATTGATTATATTGAGAAGCTAGTTGATTGTATGGAGAAGTAGTTAAGAAAATAAATGAGGAGACAATACATCTCCCATCACTTTTAAATTATACTTTTTGTTTCGAATTACGGAGAAAAAAAAATTTGGGTTTTGGGGAAAGGTATACTTTAAGAAATGTCTCTGTATTCTGTGAAAGTTTTTTTCGCACACAAAACAATAGTTTGTTTACAGAAACTACAATGAACATAATAGAAAAACTTCTTTATCAATTGTTTATAACAAGATTGGTGATTGTTTTGGCTCGAGGGGCCGCTATTGTGGAAGCGGAGGATACCAGAGGCCGCACCTCTTTAAAAATGATTGCATTGATTAGGTAAGGTATCCCCCGACTGCTTTAAAGTAACCATTTTCATACAAAAAATCTAAATTTAGTTTTTATAGTTTATTTTAGTAGCATGTGTAAAAAAGCTTTCTAAAACTATCGTACTTTTTAATTCTGAGTCAGTTAGAAAAAAAGTTACATAGCTGTTTTGTTTGAGGTAGTAAGCCCAAATCGAAACCGGAAGTGTGAGTTTTAGGTTGATTTTCACCGGCAAAATGAGATGTTTTATTCATTTTAAAATATTTTTAACGAATTCTTTTATGTTTAGTAAATTTTTATTTCAACTTTATAAATGTTTCTAATGAAGACATATTTGCTTGAAAATGGGCAGCTGGCTAACTGATTGCATACTGTTGGTTTTTGATTTAAACGAGTTACTATCTTTTATCATTTGTGTTCAACTAGATCTCTTTATAACCTTTTATTGATGTGCTTTGCATAGAGTTATAGATATGTTTAATTAACTTGAACTTGTCACGCCAAAAACAAGATCAGTGTGGCCACTAAAGAAGAGATTTCAGAGAGCAGTATTTGTTGCAGGAAATGTTGATAGAAATGATCCAACGGATCTTCCAAATTCTGTCAATAATTTTATTAAAGAGACTTATAAAGAACTTTACGATCAAAGTCTCTAAGAAAGAAAATGTCTTCACGGGAAAGTTCAGAGAACTGTCAATGATGTCTTAACAATGTCGTGTGGAGTATAATCCCGAAAGGAACAACTTTGTTGAGCAGCAAACACTCCGTTTAAGGAAATATATCGCACCAATACTTCTTTTACCTCTGCGGGTTTGCTGGTCTTTTGCCTCTAACTTCTTTAAAAGTTAGGAATGAAATTATGTTCCGAAAATATGGCAGGCTATTTTTGGGTACCGATCGACAAGCCGAAGAATTGCTTGATCTCTACGCCGAGGCATTCTAATTCAAATAAGAAACTGTCTCGTGAAAAAGAAAGGCTCTTCAAAACTATAAAAGTTTGAAGTATGCGAGGTTCAGGAAGGCACAACGTACTATCAATCTGGAGAGTTTTATAACCTTCCTAAATCATTAAAAAGTCTTATTGCCAAATATAAACCTTATTTTGCATTTGTGAAAGAATGTTATCTTTGAACATAATGGTTAACAGTAAGGAAGTAATATTTCTTAAAGTAAATGAAATATCTCTTATGAAATTTTTGAGTTTGTTCTTTGTATTATAATGAATGATTCCTGCTAAAAGCTAAGGGGTAATTTCTTCAATTAAGGTATTTTTTTATATAATCTATATGAAAAAGTATTTTTAAAGAAAGTTCTGGGTTTTTTCATCTCGAACAACTGTATTTCATAATCTTACAGTAGAATTTGAGCTTTTTAGTATAAAGCATAGTTAAACGTTAAGGAATTGTACTTCTGCAAATATTTTATTTAGTTTTTGTGATATATATTTTTTTAGAGTTGTTTGTGTGCAAAGGCAATTTTTTTTGTGTAATATTTTGGTAGAAATTTTTCAATATTTTGAAAAATGAGCTTTTTAAAAATTCTTCTTGCTGTATTTTCATAGTTTTGCAACATAATTAATTAAAAATAACAATTAAATGATTATTTAAGTTAGAAAATTGTCTGCCGAACCCAGTCGGATACCTTAACTTTGCATTTCACAAAAGGTATAAATTGTTCCATATAAATCCAATGAATATGTTAAATAAAATGAGGTAGTTTTATTCGATTTAGCTTATCATGCTAATTTCATATCTATCGCTGCAAGCCCATTTAATTTTGGAATCAATTCAAAGAGACAAAACGTACCCACTATCACACTTTTCTACATTCACATCTCAATCAGCGAGACAGGTTGCTTGTGTGGAAATTCTCATCACGGTCTGCTGGTTAATGTCAGCCAGACTGACACCTATATTTTACCCTTTGTGACGTTCCCGCCACACAGCTGTGAATTGACTTCTTTTGTGGATATGATCATCACACATTGACTTCTTTCGTGGATATGATCATCACACGTGTAATGACATATACACCCTTTAAATATTGCACGGGGTTTTCTTGTAAATCACCCTGGAACCTTTGACACCATGAGGAAACCCCTATTCTCCACCCACGAACCAGATGTAACTCCAGAGAAAACGACGCCGACTCCTAGACCCTAGCGAGGGCAGTGAGAGAACGTAAGATGGCCTGAAAACTTCGCTGAGAACGGACAAAAACTCCTCCCTCACGAACCACATCATTTGAACTCTAATAATCTCATTAATAAGTTTATTAGCTTCATTGTATATTCTGAAATTAATAGCTGTTATGTAAATAAACTAAATATTTAAATTAATCGATATCACGCTACCTTTATTCATCTCAAACGTTACACCTTGTTTGATCTTTGTGACAGAAAGTTTTGCTCCGCAAATATACGTTGACAGAAATATAGAGAGCATTTTCTGTCCATTTGGTTTCTGACTGTTTAGGCGGGCCTAAAAGCAAATTCTTTACGGGCCGTTATTTGCTTACCTCTTGGTTCATGTAACTTATAGAAAAGTTATAAATTAAGGTAACAAAACAGGGATAAATTTAATTTAAAAACAGACAATCATTAATTTTAAAGTATGATTTTGTAAAACAAAACATAATCCATGTAGTGTGTTATTTTTTTAATTAAAAAAAATCCTTCTCTTCACAGAATGTATATGAAGAATTATATATTATTATTATTTCAAAAACCGTAATTTCTATTTCATAACTTATTCAGTTTATATTATAATTTATATTGATGAATTCTAATTCAACAGAAAACGTATAAAGAAATAACACCTGATTTCTCGGAAATTTAATTTGGTTATATTTCAATCAGTCAAATTTAATTAAATTTCTAACTATAAATAATTGAAATAGTTAAAAATTACATTATTAGAGTGTAATGGCGATTTACACAATTCAGAGAATTTAATCTAAACGCTCCTTTCGTGCAATATTAATCAAATAAACCTTTATTTAAAACAAATTTAAACTTCAAAGGTCGATAAATTTATGTCACTGTTATGCGTTACTTTGATTTTACCTGAATGACTAAGTAATTAATGTTGTTTGTCTTTGCATTACTATTTATAAGAAACATTTATCGACAAGTAATTAATATTTGATGCATAATATAAAGTAAAATGAGCATGTAGTAGTGATAGAAGATATATATTTTATTCTATAAGAAATTAACTCTGGAAGCATTTCATTTATTAAAAGAAGGCTGTCCTGGAAAAAAGCGTCTTGAGATGGTCAAAGCGCTCCCCGGGCTGTCGAGCCACTGAGGAAGGAAATTATTTCAATTATTATGCGCGAAATATATATATATATATATATATATATATATAACATGTATTCCTCTCCATACATCACACATGTAACCTTCAAAAAATATTTTTACACTCTAGCTATAATTTGACTATATTTCTAAAAATGCCTTTTCCGCTAATATTTGTTTGCAAAACGTGTTAAATTTTATTGTGTGTAACTCACACACAATAAAATTTTTATAAAATAAAGTAATGGCAATTGATTTTCATGATTTTATGATAGATGTGTTTTTGTATTGTTACGAATGTTGTATTAAATAGTGTAAATAATATGTATTTAGATATGCAATGCTTTTTATATTACTCTATGTTATATTAATCTTATGTTAAAAATTGTAATATTCGCGCTATATTGCCGTCCCCTTACGTTATAATGATGATTCAAGGGCGAAACGCCAAGAATCGCAAAAGTCTTGGTGATAGAGCC
The DNA here is from genome assembly GCA_019973935.1 of Trichonephila clavipes. NCBI lineage: Eukaryota > Metazoa > Arthropoda > Arachnida > Araneae > Nephilidae > Trichonephila > Trichonephila clavipes. The sequence goes on along the minus strand of BMAU01009109.1, from coordinate 37,930 downwards.
AAGTTGGCATCATTTTTGGTGACCAAGTTGACGACTGCCGCGATTTGGCGAGTTCGGGACCCCATGGATTATTCTAGAAATTAGTGGAGAAATGCACTAATTTCAAGATCAATGACGCGCGTACTTCTCGTCGATCCGTAAGGCTCATAAATATGAGAGATGATCGCCGAAAATCAGTTAGTCTTGTTTTGACCAACGATTAGTCAGTATTGCTTTGACTAGCGATTAGTAGCGTCTGAGCGTTGAAACGATTAGTGATTACTTCGGCTGAACGAGCGATTGCTTATGAATAATCTTTCACATACTTGTATTTTAGACACTTATAATTTTGTCTGAGGGCTGCTTAAGGCTACACGGTACCCTTTTCAAAAATTTTTTTGGAGACAGTTACAGTAAAAATAATTAATTTTTTTATATTTAGATTATATTATTAAGCTGATTCTGGAAAGCAAAAAGTCAGTTTGACCAGCCATTATTTTACAATTTTAAAAAATAGGAATTTTTGAAGTTTTTTCAAACTTTTATAAAATACTCAATTTTTAAAATTTTTTTAGTAATTTTAAGTTATTTATGATTCTTAGATTATTACAAACAATATTTAGTATGGATTTGTAAATCTATTTCCTTGTTGATTTTTAATAATTATTTTTCTAGAAAAAACCTGGAAAAAACACGAAAATTTTTAAAATATCAACTTTTAGCATTTTTTAGAAAAATAACTAGAGTTTTCAGCCCTAAATCCATACTAACTTTTATAGAACATACATTTGGGAGTATATACAAAAAATTCAAGGCTCTATCTTGAACAGGAAAGCCTTAGGGATTAGAAAACACTTATACCTTCAAAATTAAAAGTCTGAGAAAAACGCATTTAAAGTTTGTAAGTCATAAAAACAAAACTTATAATGCCCGTAAAACTCTAATTTTTTTTAATATGTTATTTTCCAATGTATGTTCTACATTAAAACACTATTTTTTTAAATATGACTGAAAATTATATTTTTAATTCAAAATATTTTTGCATAATATTGATAGCATTTGTTAAGACGTCAGTTTATTCAGCTTTATATTAACCTAATATTTCTAAAAGTTTTGAAACACGAAGTATTTATGTACAAAATAATAATGATACTAACTTAAGCTAAAAATAGTCAGGTTTGCTCATAAAATTTAATTTTTTCAGTTTTAAATTGGGGAAATTTAGGAAGTTTTAGCTCTTGTCGTACGACTTTAAAATATACTAAAATATAGTACTACAATATGTTTAGTATAATGTAGTTTGGTACATCAAGGAAATATTCAGTTATATCTGCAGCATTTGAATTCAGAATACTTGTATTCGAAAGTCTAATTGCAGAATCAACTGAGGACTGATTTTTAGATACATCATTTTTCAGAAGTATTGTTCTCACACAGAAACCCAGAACGCATTTGCCATGGCATTTTCTCTGCAGGAAAAAATTAATGATAAAGCTTTTAAGTTATATAAACTATTTTTAAAGCAAAAATTGGCCATGAAATTAATCTTTATTAATTAATTATGAGAGCTCAAAAAACTCAAAACATAATCAAGCAAAAATTATTTTAGTAATGAAAATTGGAATTAATAACTATTCAAACTAAAGCTCAAAAGTATTTTTAATTAATTCAACTTAAGTGCGAAAAAATGCTTTAAAAGGAAACCGGAAACCAAAACCATAGCTCATACAACTTCAAATATCTAAAAACTAATTTGCTAACAGATCTGAAATTTTGTGGCAAGCATCTCAATGATATGGGCCACCAAGACATGCAAAAAAAAATTTTCGGTAAAAATGAAATTTTTTAGGGTATTGTGTATTCTTAAGGTATGAAGTCCTTCTGATATTTATTCTGCGAATTTTGCTGCTAAATCTTGTACTTCAAGGAACGACTTTCGACAAATTGTCATCGCTCTTAAAGAACTGTCTTGTTCTTTGCGACTGATAGGCATAAAATCTTCGAACCCGATCAACGTAACAGTATCATTATATATCACGAATTACCTAATAAACCTATCATGTTTCTAATTCCTTTTAATGGGCACGTCTATCCTCTCATTCGATATCAATATCAGCCTGTAAGATGACGAAGAACATGTCTCATTCAACTGTAGGAAGCTATGTACACGTGTAAATTTTTAATTTGGGAACCAATTCTGGCATAAGTGGCAATAGTAGCCAAGTGGTCATAACCACGAACTCAATGTCGAGTCAGCGAATTTGACTCCTGAAACTACTAAAAGCCTGCCATGTAATGGGGCTGAATATGATGAAAATAAATGCACCTAGAAAAATTCAGAAGGTTCTAGAGTGATTTTTAATGAGAAACTTCACAAGATTATAGGATTCTTTTCTAGTTTACATGAGGACGATGCAGGAAAAAACAGTGGAGTCAAACATATGATAGTGACTGTGTTTTTTCATTTGCCTTATGTAAGATTATGATTACGGATTTGTATTGGTGTGTTTAATATTTCAGTGATTTATAAGCGTAAGTTAATTGTTCTAGTTAATAGAAAATCTAATGAATTTTCTCGAGATTTCGGATTGCGTTACGATTTATTTTCAAACACCAGTCTGCTAATTGCGTGGACATTTCTTGCATTTCAAAGACGATCAATCACGTAACTTCGTTTATAAATAGCTTCGAACAAAAGGTGATTCTTTGGAATGTGTGTTGGTCTACTGGATACAATCGATAGAAAAGAATAAAATCTTGCTTACAAATGAACAAATTATAAATAAAAGAGACTTTTACATATTTAACGAAACATACATCAAATTTATAAATTATCAAGCTATTTTAAATACAGACAAATTGGTAACAATATCAAAAATTGTGACTGAATGGGATATGTAATGCAGAACAAAGACTAACGAGATGAACATATCAGTTTAAAGTAAATACAGGAAGTGAATAAGTAATTCTTAGACAAGCGTCAAGAGATCTTGAAGGTCATTGGATGAAATATGTCCGTCTGTCTTTTTGTAACATTTGATCTCGAAAATATCAAGTACCATTCTAGTACATCTAATATAACTATCATAAATTATGAAACGTATACAAAACATTCATCATTTCTTCTGATAAGAAGTTTTTTTTACATAAGAACTGTTAATATTGTATTACATTAACACATGGTAGATAGAATTACGTAGAGTGAAGAGTGTATGTAAATTATATATATATATATAACTACGATATATTAATCACACACAAATTCAGATGTACTAATTTATATTGCTCGAAAATTTTAAGTGGTGTTTAATTAATGTAACAGAACAAACAAATCTCAGAATTAGAACATCATTTCAGGTTGAAAACTTAAAATATATTATTAATATAATCCACTGGATGTGTGTATGTGTGTCGCAACCCGGAAGTTGCAGGCGAACCAAGCTGTACAAAGGTTCGAGAAGAAGCAAATATGATTTTAAAAATAGCTACTTTTAAATTAGATGCAACATTTTATGAACGATTTACTTCTCATTCCTTAATCTTGTGAGTAATCTTAAATCCAAATTCTTAATCTTATGAGATTATTAAAAAAACCTATCTTTGATAGTAGTTCCATATCGTTGGCCTAATTATAAGAATGCTTAACTCCACAAAGGAAACTAATTTGATATTCAAGTGCTAAGCGCCAAGAGCTGCTTGGCGCGATTCCTTAATCGATACAAATAACGATACACATGACCACACGATACAAATTTTAAGTTAACCATATTGTAATGTTATCGCCCATCTTGCGAATATAAACAACAATTTGGCGCGCGTAGCACTCCGATATCAAATTAGCACCCCAGATGGAGTTACATTTTCTGATAATTAGGCCGACGATATACAATTCTTCCTCGAACAACGACAGCTTGGTATACAAATCCACTTCTATTTCCTTTCACAACTCCGTGGACGCTAAAAGGAAATATTAATCTTCAACTAGCACGACTTCCTAGTCTACTATTCCTAGAATTCCCGATTAACCACACCCTCCCCCAATGTTAGGGTTTAAATAGCATTTACATTAGCATAAAATCAAATCATCTCTACGGAAAGCGATTTTAAACTGAAATAACTCAAAAAAGATTAGTTGAAGTTCTGGGGATAGAACCCATCACTGATGTATAAAAATATAGAAGAACATAATTAAATTCAATATTTATTTCCTTTTTCAAGTAAATCTATTTTATTTATGTGTACAATTTATATCCCCACTTTTTACACTGTAATATGGTGCAGATTTTTTACTTCTTATGTTTCTATTCAGAGTGGGCAACTGGCAGCCCGTGGGCCAATTGTGACCCGCCAAGACAGTCAGAAAATCTGCTTTGAGCCGAGATTTCTTTCCAGCGCTCTATCAAAGATTCGTCTTTTGTTTTTCACTTTTTGAACCACAAGTTCCTCAATGTGTTTTTACTAAGAGATCATGCGCAGAGTTTGGAGGATGAGATCGCAAGAAAAATTCAGGATTTAGAGAAAATTGAGCCTAAACTTTCAATTTGATCTCTTATACCAGGGGTACTAACCTTTTTTTTCCGCCGAGCAGCATACATATGACAACTATTTCACTCGGGCCGCAACATGAGCATGAATGTGTGTGGGGGGGGGACACTATCTGATAAACACATTTAAAATGGGGAAAATTGATCAAAATATTACAACTCATAATTTTGGATTTTATTTTAAAACTATTAAACTCTATGAAATTCAATTCACACACACAAAAAGTGTTATGCATTTTTTACTCTGTTATGGGTAATATCCATTTCCTTTCATCAATGATACCAAAAACCCCTTGTTTGCTTTCTACTGTCATAAAAACAAAGCTTCCAAGTGCTTTTACAATTTGATTCTTTCTTTTGACAAAGTCTCGCTTATTTTTATTTTTCAGATATTAATTTATCGAGTGCAGATTGAGAGAGAGTTTTTAACTGAAGAAGAGTTTTTACTGAATTCCAGACTGAAATCAGTATTATTATATTTATCAATCTATATAATGTAACAGATTTAATAGGATGCTTTTGTGTTACCGCTGCAGTTTGTGACATTGCAACCGACAAAATATTTTGTTGCTGTCGTGAAGATTTTTTTAAGAAAACGAAATTTATCTCATCTTGAAAGAGATTCTGAAGAAAAATTGCAATTGAAAGATTTGCGCTTAATGACAGTGGCGTAACGGAGAACACTTGGGCCCCCCTGAAAAGTCAGGTTTTGGGCCCCCCAAGTTGGATTTTACAAAGGGTAGGTACCTGGCGATAGTCAGGCTGTGGGCCCTCTAGAGCCCTGGGCCCCCCGCAATGCTGGTGTGGCGGGGGTGTACGTTACGCCAATGCTTAATGGTATAGTAACTAGCAAAATGTATTTTTTTAAATGTAACATTTTCACGACAAATCAAACAAGTTGTTGATTAATGTTTGTTTTTCTCACGAAATAGTTAAAATCCCAATAGTCTTGAAACAACATGCATGCTTTAGATATTTTTCGCTTGGAGTGAGTGAAGATTAACGTCGCACTGTTCAGCTGCACGAGGGCTTTATTTTTCGCTTGGAAGAATGAGGGTTAATTAAAAATTAATTTCATTCATAAAATATGGTTGCTACTCCACTGTTATTTGTTATCACTAACCGGTACAATTACAAAAAAGAAGAAAAAGTTATCTCGCAATTCGTACCAGTATGACATCGATAGTAAAATTGATATATTTGAATGCTAGATTGATCGAATCCCCAAGGGAAGGTATGAAAATTGCCAGAGCCTGAGACAGGTTGCACTTATACACGATAGATGGCGACACCACCTCCACAATTTTCGCATATAACTGGGAAGGCGGTTGGAATATTCTCCACCTCCCTGCACTCGTGGTTTGTTATTCGACCGCCCTCAAGACTTTCAGACTCACTGATTGAACGAACACGTACTCGTGCGCTCGGAGAGTATTTCGTGGCATCTATCATCGAATCCAGGCCTTTCGGTCTGGAGTTCGATGCTCTAACCACTAGGCTACCCACAACCACGAGTGTGTGTTAAACACTGGATATAAAAAAAGATAGTTTTACAAATAAAGAAAAGATGAGTATAAAAGATGACATTTTCTATACATATCTAAATACTATTCATTTGAAAGAAATGACATACCTTATAAACTTCCAACATTGAAATACCATATAAATTTTGACTCCTACTCTTTTCTTGAGCCTTAGGGTTGTAGTTTTAGAAATATACCATTGTTCAAAAATCTGAGATAAAATATTTTGAATAAATTACTTCAAAAGATAAGAGCACACAACACACACATTTTACGTGTACATTTCACAAGCTCTTTTTTTTTAAAAAAAAAAAAGGCTCGTGTTCTGTCGCAAATAACCCTAACAATAAAAAAAAGTTTGAAAGTATAGGTGCGTAAAACAGACGGTCTAGATTAATATTAATATTAGATTTTTTTTATTTGAAGAGTTTTCCACGATTGAGAGTTTGAAATTGTAATGATACATCAATCAATGACTCTCAGAAAAAAGTTAGCGATATTGCATCAATTTTATTTGTGTACTTTTTACATATCTAGCAACATTTATATATATTACGAACGCAAATGTGTTGTTGAAAAAAATGTCAAAGTAATATGAAGAAATATCTGATATATATGATACATATGTGGTAGTAGATAATATCAAAACTAAAAATCTATACAAAGTAAAATACACCACGTATGTTATTTTCCCTGCAGTAATACTCTCCTTGTAGGAAAATTGAATTATAGCAGTAAAGTTCAATACCCAGCAGGGTACTTGAAAAATAAGGTTATGACAACCATAGAAGATGTGACCAGAGACAAATATGAAGTCACCAAGGAGTCATCGAGAAGCCTCTGTGATTAATCCTTCTAGAAATTGTCTAAGGCTGCATACGGGATCTTTGAAACAAAGGCCAGTGCAGTTCAGAAGAGAGTTCAGTTGAGATCAGAATCTGTTTGTGCGTTGACTTCAATAAGAGTGAGAGAAAGACTATCTGTCCGAGTTTCTGTATATGAAACTGTTCTTGAAAGTCGTTTCTAGAGCCTTGTAAAACTTGTTTATTACGAGTGCCTTTTGCACTATTGTAAATATTCTATTGTTATATTTCTTTGAGTATAAACGTCGATTTGTCTTCGTGTACTCATTTTCTCGTTCTTGTCCATTGATAATCTGTAATTATTCGAATGAATGAAGTTGTCAGCTGTTTTTTCCCAGTAAATTTTCAATAACATTTAAAAAATGAAAAAAGTATTATTATAAATTGTTTAATAAAACTATTTATTAACACTACAGTTAGCTATTAAATTGATGAGGCGATAGCCGTGTTGGAACTTTTTATAAATACTTTTTTAATTTTTAACTTCAATATTTTACTATCTCGATTATTTTACACGGTTAATACTGCCAGTTTTTAATCAAAGTACTAGATGGGAATTTTAATATAACAGTTTTTGCAACTAAAGAAATGAAGCTTAATTAAGGTTTCTTTACATTAAATCATGCTTTTCTAAAAAGCTGCCCAAAAGCCTTTAAAATATGGCCCAAACTCAAATTATGAAAATATTTAAGATTACACATTTTTATTAAGAAAAATAAATGCTTGCAATACATTTTTTTATATATAATCGACTCGTTAACATTAATTTTGAAATAAAAATTTTAAGGATTTAATACTTGAAGGATTTAAATTTGAGACTTCAAGGAAAAAATCACTTTATTAATAACATGTTCCAAATAATAACAACGTTCGAAAGGAAGTTGAAATTTTGGTTCAGTCAAATAAAAGTAAAAGATTTGACAGATTTCAATACTTTGTCTGCTCATAACCCTGTGGGTTGCACAAAGTATGCTGCATTATTTTGCAAGAGTTTGAAAGTAGATTTCAAGATTTTCGAAAAAATGAAGAGTATTTCAACATATTTTCTACAGCATTTTCTCCAGAATTAAATAAATTGCCTTCAAATCTTCAAATGGAACGCATTGAACTGCAAAGTGACATACAACTGAAAGAAAAATTTGGGAAAGTTTCTTTTCTGGAGTTTTGTAAAGATTACCTACCCCGCGATAAATATCCTAATTTTCACAATCAAGCTTTATTAATGTCTTCAGCTTTCGGCAGTATCTATATTTGTGAACATCTATTTTCAAGAATGAAGCTTACAAAAAACAAAAATAAGGCAAAGCTCACTGACAAACATCTTGAAAATGCATTAAGATTTGCAACTTCGTCTACAGAACCCGATATCGATTTGCTTATTCAACAAAAGCAAATTCATCCATCTCATTAATTCTCATTTTTTCCATCTTTACGAAATCTAAACTAAATGAAACGGAACTTTTACAAATTTAAAAATAAATATGTACCTATACAAATCTAATTCAAATTAAAAAAATTGTAATAAAACGAAGTTAATTTATTTTAATAAAACTACATAGTGTTAAATTTTTATTTCAATTTGTTGAAAAAATATTGTATGTGCGGTTCAGCAAGTTTTTTTTGCAATGTAGCACTCAAATGGTCATAGTTTAGCCCCCACATGCATTAAACAGTTTAATACTTATCTATACATCTTAACGCGTATAAAATACGTCGGCAATTATAAGCACTAACAGACGAACAAAACTAACTTTTTATTTCATCCTTTTTTAAAAAATAACTTTATAATGAAGTTTTTTTCAATTCCTACGATTCCTTCCTACTCTCTCTCTCTCTCTCTCTCTCTCTCTCTCTCTATATATATATATATATATATATATATATATATATATATATATATATATATATATATATATATATATCTTATTCAAATTTTCAATCGTTAATTAAATACTTTTTATTCTACCATTCAAGTTTAAATATACATTTTTAAACTTGCAGCGGATAACACTTAATATTAATACATTTTTTTCAAATATTAATTCATTAATTAAATTAAATTAATTAATTTTAGTTTTATATGGGAGAAAAATTAAATTTGTTCCGAATGAAGGCAATAGATGGCGAAAGTATACATTGATTTTTGCAAGGAAATTCGCTTTCTATTTTGCCACTTAATATTGTGATTCTGTCACATGTACAGTGGTGGCAAAAAGTCCTGAACACACTCATTTTTTTGCTTAATTTTTGTGTTTGACTTCACTTTTCGTTATGAAATTATCGCACTATCTTAAATATTGTTATTCATTTTAATGTATGTTTTCATTCTAATTTCAAATCTGTTTGTAGATTTCATCTAAAGTAAATAATTTCATTGATATGTTGAAAAAACCTTGACAAGAAAGCACAAGGTCACTGTAAGAATGAGTGAGTGCGTTTTCCACCAATGAAATGCTCCGTTATTTCAACCAATCAGAGAGCAGTAGTGATAAAGGGTTGAAGGAAAAAGGTGAAACGTGGTTTATTGTATTGAATGCAGTTGTGTGCTTGTGGAAAATAGTGTATTGAAAGCAATTTGAAGTACGTTTGGGGAAAATATTGAAATTATGGTTAAATTTTCATATCTGCCTGAGAATAAAAGGTACAAAATAATACATTTGAAGGAAGAAGGTTATTCTATGCGCCAAATTGCTGCTAAAGTACCATGTGGCCTTTCTACTGTTGTGAGAACTTTGAAAAGATTTTCTGAAACAAATTTTATTGCGGACAGGGGGCGAACAGGAAGACCAAGAAAAACATCTTTACGTGAAGATAGGTTATTGCACAGAATTTCACTTTCAAACAGAAAGCTTAATTCCTCGCAAATTTTGAAACAAGGGACCTTGACATCAAATGTGAGTGTGTGCCTAAGAACTGTTAGAGGAAGACTGCTGGAAATTGGGTTACGAGGCTGTAAAGCGCGCTCAAAACCATTACTGACTGAATTTCAAAGCAAGAGATGATTGACGTGGGCAAGGGAACATTCATTATGGACTATTAAAGACTGGGAAAAGATAATATTTAGTGACGAGAGTCAGTCTTGTATTTCTGGTAACCAAACAAGTGCCTATGTAAGACGAGACGCACTCATGAGGAATTCAGCCCTCAGTGTCTGAAGCCCACAGTAAAGTACCCAACAAAAGTGATGGTATGGGGTTGCATGTCTTCTCATGGTGTTGGAAGACTTCACATCGTTAGCGTAACAGTGAAAGCCATGGATTACATTGAAATACTACAAAATAAATTGCTACCAACTGCGAGAGATCTTTTGGGAATCAGTCATGGATTTTCAGGATGATAACGCCCCTTGTCATCGTGCAAAGGTAGTCCAGAAATGATTGAAAGACCATACTGTGAATAGAATGAACTGGCTAGGACAGTCTCCCGACCTTAATCCGATAGAGAACTTATGGTTTAAAACTGGTTATGAAAGTTCAAAGAAAAAACCTTCAAACAAACGTGAATTTATTGAAGCTTTAATATTTTCCTTCAACCATATTGTCACGAAAGATCTTTTTTTTTGAAATTGGTGCATTCCATGCCAAAAGATGTAGAGCCGTAATTAAAGCAAACGGCTGGCCCATAAAATATTGATTTTCTAGCATGTGACAACAATGTAATTTTCAAAATGCTTATATATATATTAAATATACCGTATTTGTCAATTTTCGTGTTATTTTTCTTTGCATATTATGTTATTCTATATTGTTTTATTCTGCACATATTTCACATTATTGTGTTCAGGCAGCTTTACTACAAAAAATATTTTAGTCATTAAGAAACTAGTAGTAGATTTGAAATCAGCATAAAAAATACATTAAAATCTATAACAATATTTAAGATAGTGCGATAATTTCACAACGAGAAATGAAGTCAAACACAAAAATTACGCTAAAAAATGAGTGTGTTCAGGACTTTTTGCCACCACTGTACATACATTTTTATATTAATTGTAATTATTTCATAAAAAGTGTGACGAATCTGTACGGAACCTTTCCACTAATCTTCTTAGGCGTCTTTCTGGGGAATATAAATTCGCGTTTATTTCCAATCAACTCCAAAAAGAAGTATGGGATATTTAAATTAGATAAGGTATTTAAGTCGAGGGTTGCGAGATAGCATGAGAGATGATGGTAGGCTATTGAGCCAGTAACGTTAAACGCCTTACTAGAAGATTCAAAGAGATTAGATTCGTGAAGACGTCGTGCTGCTAGACGTACCAGAAAGCTGATATAAGCCAGCGGTAAATATAATTCACGTACGCTTAAAGTAAGCGTCAGTTTGAGCTACTTAGTTAAGTTAATGACAGTTAAGAATTCGAATACGTGTGTTTCTCGGATCTCCTAGTTCGGTAAACCTTACTTGAGTTGAGCTAGATTATTAATTAATTGTATTCTTAGTAATTTAATTTAATATATAAAGGCAAATCCCTTTAAACGACATAACATTATTGTATTATATGTTATCAGAGATTTTTGAGGAAATTATAACAAAATATAAATAGTATTATTATTCAAAATAGCTCTTGGTGGTTCTTTGACTCAAATTAATCTTGGTGTTCAAGGTGTGACCCAGGGAGGTCACCACAAAAGTGATTAAAATAAAATGTTTCTTTGTTGACCTAAGTAGGAAATGACTTAATTTTTTTATGTTACTTGTTTTTTATTAACCCTTTTGAAAATTATTAAAAGAAAAATATATCGTACTTTGAGTAACAAGGAATGAAAGCTGCTATTAACTTTTCCAATTAAATTTATTACAAGCCATATAGGACAGTATAAGAGTGTTACTCAAGACAGTGAACTTGTTTTATTTGATTGACTGCAATCACTTCAAATCAATCTCAAACTTCCTTTCAGCAAAAATAGCAAATTTTCACTCTTGTCACGCTTAACATTTACAATATCTCTTTATTACGTGATTTATAGATAATTATTTGCCCGTTCTGGTATTCCTGAAGGCAATTTTCAAGATTAGATAAACAAGGTAAAATACCAATAAAAAACCTTGTTTGTTTCGTTGGATAAAAGTGATTAACCTGTTCTGACACTGTTTGTTTTTTGACATTGATATGAAAAATTAGTTTTTGTAATCGATTTGTAGATAATGAGGTAATCTATTAAATTTATATGATTAAATGAATCAATTAAACTTTTTTTTTATCTTAAGTACATGAATATGTATGAATGTAAGTAACGTGCAATGGGTTAATATTTGCAGAAAACAACAGTAATGATGGTGTCTAATAAAATTCAAACATAAAAAAAATACTTTGAGACTCAAATTTAAGCTGTATAACACTTATAATTCGTCACATAATATAAATTAAAAAAGATTATTTTCATGTTTTGAAATGGTAGAATATTTATATCAGATAAAAGAAAGAAAATAACATCAGGATAAAAAATAAGGCATTGAGGTTTGATTCATTTTGTTTTTTAACCCTTTCGTGGGTCATTATTTCTCTTTTGAATTTCTCGCAGATTTTTATGTTTTATTAACCATTCAGCAATGACATTTAAGGAAATATATTTTTATTTTTGCAGAATTATATGTCTACATTTAAGTTTCAGGGATGGGAAGAATACTTTCCAATGATTCATTCACTGCCATAAAGGAAATTAAATTTAATATTGATTATTTGTGCGAAGAAAATTTGAGAAGCATGTTGCAATGCACAAGGGGACATCACATTCTGCAAACATGTAGCGGGTCCTCTTTTTTTGTCCTTTTCTGCTACATTTCCTACATCTGTAGCTGAAACCATCTTTGGCATATGATTTCCCACGCTGGCTAAGCGCTCATCAACCTAAACTACATACTTTTTTCATTGGTAGCTAGCAGGATATCCTTTCCTCTTTCTTGAGGAGTACCCGTCTGTTAGCTGAAGAGCTAATGCTATACGGAATATTAACTGGTCTAAACTTCTTTTTTTCTTTTAATCACTTGCCACAATATGAAACTATTTATGGTGGTAAGGTTAATAAGTAAATAAAGATACGACACCACCATTTTACAGATCTTATTTGGTACCTTTCTTTTCTTTGACCGAAGCGATCCACCTCATCTATGGCATCGTTACATAGAACGACAGCTTTTGGATAAGGTACTTCTTCTTTAGTACCATCTTTTTTGTCCGATTTACAGATGACATAATCGATGGATTATGTGAAGTAACAAATCTGAAGCAAAATTAAGTCTTCCCATCGTTATAATTGCAAGACCAGTACAGTGGGTGATTGGTTAACGAACAGATCGGTTTACGAACAAATCGATTAGCGAACACTTTCACGAAAGATTTATGTGTTCGGATAACGAACACTTTCAAGACAGATTTTTGTGTTTGGACAACGAACACATATTCGGAGGTGATCAGGCATACACCCCTGAAATTATGGATGGAATTATGACAACTGCTAGAGATCTGGAATTGGAGGTGAACGAGGATGACATAGAAGATCTCATAATGGGACATGAAGATGAACTGACGACAGAAGAGCTCCAAAGAAATTTTGAATGATGAACACACCAAAAACACATCGGGAAATGTGTCTCCTTCTGAACAAGAGGAAGATGAAAAAGAGGACCAATGCCGACATCTGCCATTAAAGATCTTTTGAAAAAAGTGGGCGGATGTCAGAGCAATGGTCTTAGAAGGGCACCCAAACCAAGCTGATGTCAGTAGGGTTGGGGATCTGTACAACGACAATGCTATTAATTACTTCCGGAAAATCCTGAAAAGAAAGAGAAAAGCAATCGACATTAGACAGGTTCTTCAACGCCCCATAAGCAAAAAATGAAAAAGAACTGACTAATATGCAAGACTATATGTATGTATTATTTTTAAAAAAAACTTACTAAGAAATTATACATTTTTTAAAATTTAATTTTTAGGGTCACCAGAACGAATTAATCGATTTCACGTAGAAGTCAATGGTGAATCGTTGATCGGTTAATGGAAAATTCGGATAGCGAACATAGTCTTGGAACGGATTATGTTCGTTAACCGATCACCCACTGTATATTATAATATGTTTTGCGTTTCCCACAGGTGTATTTTGTGAGGTCATGTAGATGGGAAGTAAACTTCCCAAGGACCACGAAAGGGTTAAGTTGATTTAGACTTCAAATTTAATTTGAGCTGGAACAAAACGCTTGTTAGACAAGATGGTGTGGAAGTTCCGAGAGCAAGATACCAATGTAGGTGGTGAATTCTTGTCACTGAATCGAGATATCTAAATAACGAAGCTTATCGTCAAAAGCCCTCAATTACTTCAGATAAATTACGTATATCGAGCAATAAATTATACAGAGTGGAGCAAATAAAAGTGGCCCGGAGAACAGAGTTCAGATTACAAAGAAGCACGGCGAGGGGTAGAGATAGTTGCTAACTTGCTTACTTAGCAGATGTTGAAAGTGACTACCATTCATCTCTCGGCACCTTTTGGCCCAATTTAGCAAGTTGCGGAAAGCAGATTGAGAAGTTAGACAGCTGAAATTGTGGCTATCTCATCTGAAATGTTCCGTTACACTTCTTGAAAGCTATGATGGTTGTTGTGATATACCATAGACTTTATGGTCCTCCACAAAAAGTAATCATACGCTGACAAATCAGGTAATCTGGGTGGCCAGTTAGGACTGAGACACCAGACTGACCTCTGCTTACAACTCTATCAAGAGTGAAGATTGTGAAAATGTGATTCATGATTCGGCGGGATGTATGGGTAGTTGCACCATCCTGTTGGAAATAACTGTGGGTCTTTTCTTTCTCAGTTAATGTTGCCACAAATGCATTACCACTGATCAATTCACTCTGACTCAGCCCGCACTAAGATATGAATCGTTTTCGATCACAATGTGAAGGGTGTTTTTTTAGAGAGTATAGAACTTTAAATTGCAATAAAACAACGATGTATTATTCGATTGACATGAATTTTTTATTCGAAAGATAATCTTGTGGCATTACATTTTAAATAGGATTTCTGGCATAGGACTGCCACGGCTGGCTCGGATGTAGTCAATCTGGACGTCAATTTTCGATGACTTTTTCCAACGTTTGTGGCCGTATATCCAGCAATAACACGGCGAATGTTTGTCTTCCAAATGGTCAAGCGTTTTGTGGCTTATCCGCATAGACCAATGACTTTACATAGCCCCACAGAAAATAGTCTAGCGGTGTTAAATCACAAGATCTTGGAGGCCAATTCTCACAGGTCAAAACGTGAAATTGGGCGATCACCCAACGTGTCTTTCAATAAATCGATTGTGGCACGAGCTGTGTGTGACATGTTGCGCCGTCTTGTTGGAACCACAGCTCCTGGACATCATGATTTGTTTAATTCAGGAATGAAAAAGTTAGTAATCATGGCTCTATACCGATCACCATTGACTGTAACGTTGTGGCCTTCATCGTTTTTGAAGAAGGATTCCACCAGCCCATAAAGCGCACCAAACAGTCAGTTTTTCTGGATGTAACGGTGTTCCGACATACACTTGTGGATTAGCTTCACTCCAAATGCGGCAGTTTTTGTTTGTTGACGTAGCCATTCAACCAGAAGTGCGCTTCATCGCTAAACAAAAATTCGCTTATGAAAATCGGGAACAACGGCAATCTCGTTTTGCGGGCCCATTCGACGAATCTACGCCTTGTACATTGATGATCGTTTTGATGAATTGCCAAACCAAACTGAGAATAAATCAGACAGCTGTTAAATCGGTCGCCATCTTGGAAAGTAATGCCAACTTAAACTTCTATACCTGGAAAAAACAATCTTTACTATTTAGTATAACATTAATATACATAAAAAGTTCAATTTTTCGTACCTTAATATTAATTTATATAATTTTTATTTTTTGATGCATACTAATTTATAGCTTATCAGAGTATGCATATATACAGAAGATAAAAGAAGAATAACAAGTAATCTAAAAAAAAATTAAGTCAATTCCTACTTTGGTGGCACATCTGTAGTAACTAGTTGTAACTTAGTAAAAAAGAAAGTGCAGAATAAATTTAAAATTAAAAAAAGAAATTTAATTAATGAATCAATATTTGAAAAACTGTATAAACATCAAAGGGTCATCCATTACAAGTTTTAAAATTGTATTTCAACTTGATCGATGAATAAAAGTATTTTATTAACGATTGAAAATTTGAACAAGATAGATATACAGTCGGACCTCTATATAACGAAGTCGCTAAATCCCCGGAAAAAGTTCGTTATATAGAAATTCGTTAAATCAGAGGTACATCTTTTGATATACTTTATAAACCACATAAAACAAATTTTAAATTCATGAACACTATATATTAAAAAAGAACTTACACCATTTTATATTAATAATATATGTTTATTTCATAAAGCTTGCCCATCAAAAAGAAAGAAAAAGAAAGAAAAACTGCTAGGAAAACAAGGAGAAAAAATGCCGGAGAATTCACTACATTTTCAGTATTAAGAAAAAAAAAATTTCATATTCTAAAATTAATGAATTTGAAGGACATTTTATTTTTTAAAAGCATACATTAAACATTACATTTATTTATTAAACATACATTATTTTATAGTTAGATCGCGGGAAGGAAACTCCAACAACGCGGGGGGTGAATATATGTTTGTTGATGTTCCTAGAACTGTGCATTGGGTTTTAAAGGGTTACCCCTTGGATGAAACGTCGAGAACTCTATTGCTCTCGGCGAGTTAGAGAATCTCATGGTAAGCCAGTTCAATATTTATGATCACCATAAAATGTGTTAAAGAGAATAACTTTGAAATTTTTGTATACTTTAAAAAAAAAGTGTGTACAAAAATTGAATCACAAGAGAAAAGGTTCGTTGTATAAAAAAAAGCACTTCGCTATAGGAGAGGTTATTTTTTACGAAGAAAGTAGTGAAATGTTCAGGTTCGAAAAAAATTCCCGCCATATAGAAAAATTCGCAATATAGAGATTCGTTGCATGGGAGGGTTCGACTGTATATGTAAATAAATAAATATATATATATATGTTAGTTCTGTTAATGAACAGCGCCCTCTAGCGGCTTGTAAAATAAAACGTCAGTGTATGTGTAACACTCACTCCGAGAGGTAGTGTACGGAGTAGAGAAATTAAAGAGATCACAGTCCACTGCTAGTGTTGTTTATTGTGTTGAGTCAAATCATGGTCCGCCTCACCGAAGGTAAGCGACCGACCGGAAAATGGAAAAGTGTAATTGTGAAAACCGTGGATTATCAAAATTCACAGTGAAAAAATAAGTGATCTCCAAAGTGTGAATAGAGACCGATTGCGAAACCGAAACGGGCGGCGTGAAACAGCGATCTGAGGAGGTAAGTGCAATTAATTGATCCTTCTATTAGTGTCCTTAATTCCAAAATATGTCTTTAAATAAATTAAGGAAAGACGAGTTAAAAATCGTTGCGGAAGAGTTAAATTTAACTGTACCAAATAAAAATCGTTGTGACTTAAAAAACTTTGTAAATAGTGACGTGTCACAAAAATGATAAAGAGTTAGTTCAATCTGCAATCGATTATGCTTTGGCGGAAATTAAAAATAAGAGATTGGATAGTGAAACTAAATTAGAATTTGAACGAATTAAATTAGCGCAATTGCAAAAACAATTAGAGCTTGCAAATATCCAGAAAACAATTTAATCAGTTAACCAATTCCGATATTCCAGAATCCGAGTGTTTTTGAAACTGCCGCCAATATTAATGTTGAGACTTTGTTAAAGTCCGTGAAAACTTAACAATACCCGTACCTTCAAAGAGTGGAGTCATATAATTTATTTTTCAGTCGCTCGAAAAAGCATTCAAAATAAAAGAGGTTCCCGAACAATTTAAAGGCGAAATTCTTTTAAATATTCTAGGTCCTTAATAATTTACTTGTTCATGTTTCGAAGAGTTAAATAATTATAGTAAGCTTAAAGATTTAGTATTAAAAGAATTTTTCTCCACACCGCAAGAATGCTATAATAGCTTTCAGAAAGCGCAAAAATAAGTTCAGAGAGTTATGTACAATTTGCATCACGATTATGTGCGACATTTGAGTATTATTGTCAGCTGCGCAATGTGAAGGATTTTAAATCATTGTGTGAGTTAATTGTATCGGATAAAATAATGAACATTCGACAGAGAATTAATGTCTTACATGAGTATAAAACAGGAGACTATTTTAAAACCACAAGAGTTAGGGCGTGAGTGCGATATATATTTGTCATCGAAAGCAAAATTAAAAATGAGATATTTTTCTAAGTCCCTTTTGTGAAAATGCCAAGCGTTTCAGTTATAATAAACAAAACAAATTTAGATGCTAAAATACCGCGAGATGCATCGAATGTATTTTTTTCCGAGTTAAAAATGATAAATGTGTATTGTGTAAAAATAATGTTCATGCTTTAAATTTTTCCCACAATTTAAAATGTTTTCTGTAAACGAAAGAGTAGAATTTGTTAAAAATAATAGACTTTGTTTTTAAATGTTTTTCTCCTCAATGCAGCGTTAGAAGATGTAGATCAAAAATTGTTTCTGCTCTAAACCGCATAATAAATTATTACATTACCCCAGAGAAATGAAAGGGAATTCTTTCTTCCCCCTGAGACGATGACAGAGGTTAACCAGGATGAGCCACAATTCGCCTTGAGTGTAAATGCTGAATCTTTAGTTCCGAAAGTAGACAAAACACAAATCGTGGCAACCGAATGTTTTAAAAACAAAATGCCTTTTGAGTACTGCTTTAATTCTAGTGAAAGATAAATATTCAGAATGGCAGACATTTAGGGCCTTGTTAGACTCAGGAAGTGAAACATTTTAAACTAATTTCGAATGAGAGTGCGCGAATAAATTACGACTTAAGACCGAAAGAATAAATACATTAATCTCGTGTTTAAATGATGTTTCTATGGTAGTAAATGGGTGTGTTAAAGTGGCGATTTCTAACAAAACAAAATCTTTCGAAAGAGAATTGGATATGCTCAGTAGTTAAAAAAATCACTGATTTTATTCCGTAGAAAAACGTTAGAAATAAATTCTGATTTTCTAATTTTTGTGGAATTAGCGGATTCTAATTTTAATGTTCCCAGCAAAATTGATTTATTATTAGGTGCAAATATATTTTATGAGTTATTGAAACCGGAAAGAATTAAAATAAAAGATTCGCAATTACTGTTAGTCAACAGCGTATTTGGTTATATAGTAACGGGTAATTTAGATTCAATAAATGAAACTAAGGTTCACTGCGGTTTGATTCGTGATGTTTTGAATAAAAATTTAGAAAAATTTTGGAAATTAGAGGAGATTGAGCAACACCGATAGTTAAAAAATAAAGAAAGGCTAATTTGTGAGGAACATTACGCGAATACTCATTTTAGAACTAACGATAAATATGTAGTATCTATGCCCTTAAAAAAGGAACCCTCGTGTTTAGGTAATTTCGTGAAAGACATAGCCCTCAAATGACTTGGATCGCTGTGGAATCGCTTAGCTAGAGATAAAAATTATTTAAATTTATATCGTGAATTTTTAAGAGATTATGAAAGAATGGGTCACTTGAAGGAAGTCACTAACGAAACTGAACCGGAAATAACATATTACGCTACCCATCATGTGGAATTTATCGTCCAGAAAAGTCCACAACAAAACTTGAGTTGTTTTAACTGTTCTTCGTTAACTGATAATGGAATATCTTTAAATGACATTCAATATAATGGAGGAGTGATACAAGAGGACTTATATGCGCAAATGCTCATTTCAGAACTTACACGTATGCATTTACAGCAGACATTAAAATGATGTACCGAACTATATTAATTAACACTAAACAGCGTAATCTGACAGAAATCGTTTGGTGTGAAAGTGAACATGAATCACCCAAAATTTACGAACTTTCGACTGTTACCTATGGCACTGTAAAGATGCTCCCTACATAGCACAGAGAACTTTAACCCAATTGTCGATGGATGAAGAGGCTAACTTCCCTATAGCAGCTTCCGTTTTACAAACAATTTGTATATGGACGATGTCCTTTGTGAAGCTGCAAAGTTAGAGGAGGCAATTGTTCTCAGACAACAATTAAAAGGAATTTTGAAAAGTGCTGGAATGGAGTTGCATAAACTTTGCGCCAATCACGAGAAACTGTCACTGGATCCCGAACAGAATTACAATTTTGCAACTTTAACAGAGACGAAAACGTTAGGAGTGTCGTGGAAGCCGAACCTAGATTGATTTTTGATTAAAGTGAAAGTCTGTTTGGACAGTTCTTATACTAAAAGAGACGTCTTGTCTACTATTGCCAAGATCTTTGATCCTGTTGGACTGATGGAACCAGTAATTTCCAAACCGCAAAGATTTTCCTCCAGCGTTTGTGGAGAAGCAATTTGGTCTATGGAATGACCTTCTGCCAGCTGAAGAATATCGAGAATGGCAACAATTCCCTAGTATCTTTAGAGAATATCAACAATATAGAGATACCAAGGCGTATTCTTGTCGCTTTTCCAGAAGTTATTGAGATCCATGGCTTTGCTGATGCCTCAGAGCGGTGCTACGGTGCAGCAGTTTACTGCAAATCTAAAAAGTTTGAAGAGTGAAACTTTTGTTCGGTTAATCACAAGCAAATCGAAAGTTCTATTAAAAAAGCCTGACAATTCCCATATTTGAAATTGTCAAGGTGTTTAAAATATTCTGGCAAAATTTGTGAAAAGAGTTGTAGCTGCTTTACAACTAGAAACTGCTGAATTATATCTTTGGTTGGATTCGATGCATTTTGGAACTGTGGCTTCCAAAATAACAAACTATGGACTTAAATTTTTAAATTTGTTTGGAAACTAGTGTTTAACAATGATCAAGAACTCTATCCCTAATTTACACACCCTCCATCTGTAAGTGAAAATCCTGCAGACTTAAGTTTAAATTTATAATTCGATCCTGATAAACTTTTGCAACAAAACTTATGTGGTTTAATGGACCAACATTTCTTTCAGGTGATGATGACTTTATAAATCGAACTATAAACTGTAGAGAGAAACTAGATATGAATATAATTCAGAACACGAAAAACTGTGTTCAAAAAACAAATTGAAAACTTTCAATCGGTGCTTAATATTCATGTTGCAGACCTGATTTTTAAACGAACTTCTATAATTTGGATTGCAGAACCAATAGGTAGTATACCAATTTTACATGTAATTGTAGTTTTATTTTCAGGTTCGTGCGAAAAGGTAAAGGGAATAAATAAAGTTGCCGTGAGTCCACTCACAGCAAAAGAATTTGATTAACATTTCTGGTAAAAAAAGTGCAAGAGCAAGTCGATTTTCCAGCATGAGGTAAATCCACCATCTTAAAGGTAAGGGATTGTGCTACCAAACAGTGACGTTAAAGACAACGAAAAAACTTTTTAGATGACAACAGGGTGTCTTAAGAGTAGGAGGACGATTGTGTAACTTTAAAGTTAATTTTTAATTAGAATTAGCACCAGATAATTTTACAAAAAAATAATAAATTAACTTTAATAATAATAGAATATTTTCATGAAAATATTTATACATGTGGCAACTGTATCTTTACTGAATCATATTCGGGAAAAATTTTGGCCGTTGAATGGTAGGTCAATGTGCAGAAAAATTGTATATGATTGTGGCAGCCAAAGCCGAGCAGTCTTCGCGCGCAGGCGCAGCTAAGTGAAACAAAAACTGAAACTAGGAGACTGTGAACTTTTAAGAGAGAAAAGCGAGAAAGGAGAATGCGAGAGGTGCGCGAGCAGGCGTTACCTTCTGCATATCATCGTCAAACTTATCTGTTAAAATAGCTACCTTTTTAATTAATTTTTGTTTAAGTTTTAAAATAAAATAGAAGAAAGACAATCGTCTTGGACCCCTTGTTGTCTCCCACAAATTATGGGGGCTCGGCCGGGATCGATAAAATTTAGATTTTGAACCAAAGTCTGGACAATGAACAAAAGCGTCCGTGAGACGCTCCGCCATTTTGAAACTTCGTTCAACCTGTGTAGAGGTTTGAACTCAGCATGAATAATCCCGCCTGTGTAGAGGCGATTGAAAAAAAATTCGATTTTTATCAAAGTTTGGAACGTGAACAAAAGCCGTCCGTGGAGACGCGCCGCCATTTTTCGAAAACTTCGTTTAACCTGTGTAGAGGTTTGAACTCAATATAAATATTCCGCCCTGTGTAGAGGTTGGAAACCGTTGAAAAAAATAACCTGTGTAGAGGTGTATTTTTTTCAACGCAACCATCCGACAAATATTCCGCTTGTGTGGGGTTGGAACCCATCGACGAAAATTCCGCCTGTGTAGAGGTTGGAACCACTCAACTATATAAACCCGCGAAGAGGTGTCAATTCGAACAATTTCAAACTATATTACACTGCAAAGAGGTAAACCAGTGAATCGAAATTTTCTTCAATTATTGGATACATCAGACGTGCGAGCAAACCAAGGAGCTAGAAAAAAGGTAGGATCTTTCCATATTTTTCTAAAATGTATAAAACACTCTTAAAAGAGGATCTCATAAGAGTTGTTGAGGATCTAGACGGTACTGTGAGGAGTACGGACACCATAGCTAAACTAAAAGACCAAATTGAGAACAGTAAATATTTGAGAGTGATGCAAATTTCGTTAAAACTTTAATTTAAAAAACTGTATAGATGAGAGGGTGTCGCGAAATGAAAGAGGCAAACTTTAGAAAAACAGAAAATTTAGCTCGCAAAACTTCAGTTAGCAAAATTAGAAAAAAAAGTCGAACTTCAAACGGCTAAAAATAAAGCATTAAGTTTAAATCACCACAGTCAAGTCGAAGATAAACAGTTCGAAACAAACATAGAAAATATGATAAAGTATTAGAACTTTATCTCTTCCTGTTTCCACCAATCTGAAAATTTTAATCTGTTTCTTCCAATCATTAGAACGCGCATTTTTAACCAAGAAAATAAATGGACGAATATAAATCTGAAATTTTAATAAATCTTCTGGGCGAAAGAGCTCATAACGTCTTACTGTATATTAAAGAAGAGGAATTAAATGACTATGAAAAACTAAAATCTATAGTACTCAGAGAATTCTAATTAACCCCTCGCGAGTGTTTAAACTCATTTAAAAATGCTGTAAAATCATCAGGCGAGACATACATCAATTTGCTGCAAGATTGACGGCCAACTTCCAATATTATTGTTCGTTAAGAAAAGTTAATTCCTTTGAATCTCTATGGATCTTATAATTTCTGATAAATTATTTGAAACTTTAAATAAAGGAAACCGCAACTCATATTGGCATTCGAGAAGCAGAAGATTGGTTTCAGGGCCTATTGATTTAGCTAAAGGGGTGCGATATTTATATTTCATCTAGAGGCGGATCACATAAAGAAATTCCATATTACTTATGGATATACCCAGACCCCTTTAAAAATAAATCACAAAACTTTAAACCAAAGATTGAGAACTATCCTAATATTTTGAATGAGAAAATAAAATTGCTATACATGCGGTGATTCATCTCATTACGCAAGAGATTGCCAGGAGCGTTTTAAGCCTAAAGAATCTAACGACCACATCCATAATAGAATAAACGTGAATACTTTGAAAATCGAGAGCGAAAAACAAAAATAGCGATGAATTTTGCAAATCTTCAATACGTAAACATTTTGTGGAGAAAATCAGCCCGTAACAGCCTTGATCGATTCAGGTTGCCAGATCCCAGTTTTAAATTCCTCACTAATTAGAGTGCAAACACCTTCCGAAGAAATAATAACATTAAGTTCATGTTTTGGCGAACAGCGTATGGTAGAAGTTAAACCGATAAATCTTTCTCTTAATCAACACTCTTTACCGGTCTAAAAGTTCGAAACG
Organism: Trichonephila clavipes; assembly: GCA_019973935.1. Classification (NCBI taxonomy): domain Eukaryota; kingdom Metazoa; phylum Arthropoda; class Arachnida; order Araneae; family Nephilidae; genus Trichonephila; species Trichonephila clavipes. The sequence continues at coordinate 14,139 of BMAU01009109.1, read as the reverse complement.
GCAATATCACCGACCTTGACCGAAGAAATTATATCCAGTGTATATTCTGAAATAAAGGAACTAGGCCACGCAAAGAGCGATGTTTTATTGAGTAAAGTGGATCCTCTTTGGGTGTTCATTTTAAATTCAAAATGTTTTGTTCAAATGTGATAGAAACCCTAGTTATGATTTGCCACATATTTAAACTTTAATACTAGGAATGATTCGAGTTCTCTAATTAAGGATTATAAATGTAATAAAATTAAGAGTAGTAAGTTAAAATTGAGTATTATAAGAGAAAATGTTCTGATATAGTATTGTGTAAGAAAGTAAATGGTGCCATGAAAACGAGTTCCGTGAACTTCAACGCCCCTTCACCTATGAAGAGTAAATATCGACGGTTTGCGTTTCCGGAAAATCTTCCAGCCCTGGCGAGTGGAAACGGAGGAAAAAGAGAAATCGTTTGAACAGACGTCAGAACTCTAGAGGAAAATATCGATGCGTTCAACCAAAGATCAACTTGTTAAAAAAGACGTTCTTATGCCTGTGAAACACAATGTTTTCCTGTGGAACCTTCCGGATGTTGAAGAGGTGCCTTCACATGATGGAGAAACTGTCTAGTTCAGAAAAATTATGATATGTTACATCTTTGTTTATTTGTCGTATAGTCCTTGTCTGTTCTTTTTTGTATGTTTCAGATTCTCCTCTGGTCTCGATGAAAAAGGAAAAAAGGAAGACGTACCGCTGCGGACAGCGTACAGTCAGGCTGGCCGATTGTGGCAGCTTCGCCGAGCAGTCTTCGCGCTCAGGCGCAGCTAAGTGAAACAAAAACTGAAACAGGGAGACTGTGAACTTTTAAGAGAAAAAGCGAAGAAGGAGAACGCGAGAGGTGCGCGAGCAAAGCGTTCACCTTCTGCATATCATCGTCAAACTTATCTGTTAAAATAGCTACCTTTTTAATTAATTTTTGTTTAAGTTTTAAAATAAAATAGAAGAAAGACAAACGTCTTGAACCCCTTGTTGTCTCCCACATAAATGTATTGTATGTCTTAAAGCGAAACCAATTGTGTCAACTCAAATTAGGGTAATTTGCCAAAAGAGAACTTATTACTGATTATCCATTTTAATTGTTCAGGAGTAGATTTCTCTGGTCCTTTTTTCATTAAAAATAAAGGACAACGTAAAAATTTGTTTAAAGTGTATATTTGTATTTTTGTGTGTTTTGTGTTTAAAGCGGTACATATTGAGTTAGTATCAGATTTAACATCGCAAGCATTCATTGCCGCGTTGAAAAGGTTTATGGCTCGAAGAGGCAAATGTGCAAAACTGTTTCCGGACAATGGTAAAAATTTCATCGGAGCTAGCAATGAAATTAAAAACCCTTGAAATAGTCAGAAAACAGACGAAAAATTAGCTAATTACTTAGCAGCAGAAGGAATAGAGTGGAAATTTATTCCTGCGAAGTCGCCGAATTTGGAGGTCTTTGGGAAGCAGCCATAAAGTCGTAAATATCAACTTAAAAAGAGTTGTGAATGGAATTAATTTAACGTACGAGGAACTACTTACAGTCACAGTACAAATTGAGGGAATTTTAAATTCTCGACCGCTTTGTCCCCCTATCAAACAAATGATGATGGGATTTTGGAAGTGCTTACCAGCTCATTTTTAATTAATAGGTCTTTAAATTCGCTAGAAGAGCCTAATTTGACAAAATGTAAAGAGAGTAATCTCAAAAAGTGGCGAAAATTAACTAAGATAGTTCAATTAATGTGGAAATTTTGGAGTCGTAATTACTTGAATCACTACCAACAGAGAGAGGAAAATGGATGTTTGAAAAAAATAACGCAAAATTGAGACCTGGTTTTAATAATAGAAGAAAATTTACCAACATATAATGGGCATTAGGTAGAATCGTAGAATTGTATTATGGCGAAGATAAAAAAAAGTGCGTGTTGGTAAAAATTAAAACTCAGTATAGTACATGTAAAAGAGCCACATCAAAATTTGTGTTTTTACCAATACTGAAGATCCTTAAATATAATTGAATTTTTCATATAGAAAACCATTGGTGGTGTGTAAATTTACTCATTGTTAGTAAAGTGATTTTGTATTTGTAAAAAAATATTGTTATTTGTGAAATCTTGAATTTATATAATGATTTATGTAGTGTATTTCTTGAGAATTGTCAAGTGTTGAATGTGTAAAGTGTTCTAGATGTAACCAATATGAATGTTAATTTAGTAACAATGATTGCATGGTTAAACCAGTGCAATGTGGGGCGGTATGTTAGTTCTGTTAATGAAAAGCGCCCTCTAGCGGCTTGTAAAATAAAACGTCAGTGTATGTGTAACACTCACTCCGAGAAGGTAATGTACAGGTAGAGAAATTAAAGAGATCACAGTCCACTGCTAGTATTGTTTTATTGTGTTGAGTCCAATATATATATATATATATATATATATATATATATATATATATATATACTATATATATATACATATGTAGTAGCGTTGGCGGTGTTGGTTTGTTGTCAATCTGGTTTTAGTGGAAACATCGTCAGAATAACTTTTTATCCTTTATTATGGAGCACACATCAATAGATTAAAACACAATTGCGGTACATTTCACATTGAATAGCGAAACTTTCGACGATTACCAAGCAAAGCAGACAACGACAAGCAGCAGCGGCATCTTGCCGGACACAAAACAAAGACAAAGATAGAAAGCGTTGTAGCCAGCTGATTACATTCTTACATGATGAAGGCAAGCAGACAAAAAGAGCGATTACACAAGATTTTGCTTTATACCAGCAGTGCAAGCGCGTGATGATTACGTAATCGTAGTTCTGATTGGATAGAAGGGGCGAAACAGGGATTTCGGACTAGCCGATTACGATTAAGATAACAATGTTAATTTTAAACTAAAGAGTTAAGGTTATTTCAAATATTAGTACAAAGAGTTAATAAAAGGATACTAGAGAATTATTACATATATATAAGGAGAGTGTGAACTAATAGTAGGGATTGAAAAAGCAAAGCTAATTCATTTTACTTTTCAATGAACCACATTTCTGTTACTAACTTTCCTTTTTTTTTCCTTCAAAACACACTTAAATCATTTTTTTATTTTTTCACCTTACTCAGCACCGTAAGGAAAGATTCATTTTCTCTCAATGCAATTGTTTAACGTTCCGCAGCTCGTCTGCGAACCATATTTTAATGATTGTTTATTTCATCTGACAGTCATCTGTTGTGTTTCACGCATTGAGTGGAATGCCATTAACCCTATTCGTCTGCCCTCATTTATTATTAATAAAAATAAGAAGATAAACTCTTTTGCTCTTAAATTATTATCGTGAGCCTTTTCTCGAGTGCTTCCCATTTATTTACGGAAGGATGCGATAATAAGAAAAGTATATCTTGCCTTCACTCCCACCCCACGCATTTCTTGTAGGATCGGGGATTAAATAATAGAATAGAGAGCTTTGTAATGGAAAGGCTGTATTGATACTTGATACCGTATTGATTTTTGTTTGGTTTTTTGAATGTAATAGAATAATGATTGTTCTGAAGCCATCTTACAGTTCCACTTTTATTCAAGATTTGCTTTAATTTATTTTATTTTGAGAGATAGGGTTTGTAATAAAATCTTAAGATTTTGTACACTAAATCAGTGCTCTGCAACCTTTTATCGCTGCGGACCAGTCAACGTTTTGATAATTTTGTGGCTTGTTGAGGTGGGGCACGTTGATTGTTTTATAGTTTAGATTGTTTTGATTCAACAATTTAATTTAGTTACATTTAAGGTATCCGACTACGTTCGGAACCGTGATTTTAAAAAAGCGCATCAATGGATAATTTTCATGATATTTAGTGTTACTCAGATTAGAATACTTGCATAAAATTGTTTTAAGGAAATTTTGACAAAAAGAATTTATTTATATATAATATTTTGGCAAAAAATTAACTTAGAATAATCTTTTTTCCAATGTTCTCCTTTTGTGAAAAATGGTTTTATTATAATAATATTTTGCCTGTATATAGCTCAGACCTCTCTACAGAGGCTCAACTAGAATGTTTGAAAAATTCACATTATTTTCAGAGTTACCACCCATTGAAATAATTATTGGCGTTTTTTTCTTAAAATTGCTCCCCTCTGTTGTCGAAAATTATGAATAAACCCACTTCTAAGTTATATATTTCAAAATTCTAGTTGAGCCTCTGTAGAGAGGTCTGGAGCTATATGCAGGCAAAATATTATTCTAATATAACCATTTTTCACAAAAGGAGATTTGGAAAAAAGATTATTCTAAGTTAATTTTTTGCCAAAATTTTATATTTAAATAAGTTTTTTTTGTCAAGATGTTCTTAAAACAATTTTATGCATATATTCTAATCTAAGTGACACTAAATATCATGAAAATTATCAATTTATGCGCTTTGCAAAATCACGGTTCTGAACGTAGTCGGATACCTTAAATATGCCTTCTGAATAAACTATAGTTACACCCAAAATGAATAAAAGTGGTTTAACGTGGAATATAAAGAGATTTCTGTGGAAAGTTGCTCAAATCAAGAGAAATGTACCACGGGTGCCTGACTAGTGTAAAATCATCAATTTTGATGAACATGACAAAAAAAAAAAATTTTATTTGATATTTTTAATATTTGAATTTTCTTTACTCCTAAAAATATATTACTTTTGCTTGTACTCTAATTATTTACAAGTTATAGCAGTTTCTATGTCCAAGTGAGAACAACAAAAACGAACCGGAAGTTAGAATCGAAACCGGAAGTACTTTGAATTTGAAAGATTTTTACTCTTTTTTGGGAATTTTATTGAATTTATTTATAAAATATTAATTTTGGTAACATTAAAACTGAATATGGTGATATTTTTAAAAATTATTTAATAGTTTTAGTAAAGTCGGCAACAACTTTACAGTTTGTTTGTCATTTTCGATTTGTTTATGTTCTAGCTATAAATTCATCGCTCCTCGTTTAATTTATTATTTTGATATATTTTATGAAAAAAACTGTCTTTCTTAAGACAAAATATTGATTAATTATGGCTAAATCAATATCTGGGAGGTCTAAGATGCGCCGATTTACTGGAAATCGTTATACCATTCGTGCCACTATTAATGAGAATGATGAAACATCTGGAGCTCAATTCTACTGAATCCGCTAGTGCCAAAAGTTGGAATCAAGCCATACAAGTTTGGAAACTTTCTCAGAAAGATTGTTTGAAACTTCTAAAAAGACAATATAATTGTCAGCTGGACAACTTTGATTTCATTTTTTTGCCATAGTTTGTTGTCCTGATTGTTATTCTCAAGGCTTGGAACTTATAGAAGACTCTATCAGTGGATTATGCTCACATATGAACCTAAAGTGCAAAACTGCTCCTTCTTTAAAGGTTTCTACGACAGAGAAGATGAAAGGTTCTTGTCTTATAAACTCTTCAATTGTTTTGGGGCTAAGGATAATCGGGAAAGGATTTTCAGCTGGCAAAAAGTTATGTGCTTTCCTCGGTTTACCTCTTCCTGTCAAAACTTGCTTTCCGCAATCAAGAAAGAAAACTGTTGAAAGCAACTGAACGCGTTGCTCAAGAAAACATCAACGCTGCATTGAGTGAAATCAAGGCTCAAATAGTTTCACTAAATGTGGAATATCCATTGATGGTACTTGGCAGCGCAGAGGCTACTCATCTTTGAATGGGTGTGTAAGTGCCATATCAGTTGACACCGGTAAATTTTAGACATTGAAGTTTATGACACAATATTGCCACATATGCGCGAAAGGCAATAGCCAATCATCGAAACATGTATGTTTGAACTATAAAGGTTCCGCGGGGAACATGGAGGTTGTTGGAGCCTACTGTATATTTGAGAGATCAAATGTGAGGAATGTACAGTACAATGAATACTACGGAGATGGGGACTCAAAAGAATATGAATCTGTTAAAAACTTTTATGGAATTAATACAGTAACCAAACTCAGTGTATAGGTCATGTACAGAAACGTGTAGCGGGGCGGTTGCGTCAATTAAAAAAACGACGAAAGGTTTGGGAGGAAAAATAAATTAACTGATAAATTAATCGACAGAATTCAGAACTATTAAGGAATAGCTATTCGAAGCAATGTAGGTAATCTACAAAAGATGATGAGTAGTGTAATAGCTGCATTTTTCACTGTGTATCTGGAAAAAACAATTAATTGCATGGACAGTGTCCTGAGGATCTGAGAGTTGGTTCGTTGCAAAGGGCAAAAGCAGCTGGGAGTCCCCTCAAAGAAATTGAGCAGACCTAATAAAATTATAAACCAAATAAAAAGCCTACATATCTAAAACATGTAATGAAACTTTGTTAAAAAATGTTTCATGGTAAGACACAGAACTGTAATGAAAGTTATAACAACATTTTGTGGAATATTGTTCCCAAAAATATATTTATTGGACTGGAAACATTTCGTTTGGGTGCATTATTAGCTCTAATACTTTTTATAATTCTGGTTATGCTGGTATATAATCAGTAATTCGAAATGTAAATGTTCCCTTTCTGAAAGTGTTGCTCAAGAGTTACTTAAATTTGATAAACGGATTTCCACATCTTTAAGACATTCTTTACCGATTGCGAAATTGTTTCGAAAAAAAAGAAAAGCAGCTAGGAAAACTAAAGTACTAAGGATGAAAAAACAGAAGGCTTAGTATATTCATATGGAGGGTTTTAAAGTACTTCTTTGCATGATTTTTATTCTAATTTATAACTTTTGTGATAAACAATATTTTTCAAGAGTTTTTTTTTCGTGAATGTTTACTGGTAAAACAACACAAATATATTTTGTATGATATATTTCTTAACTTCTAAAATAATATGGAATAATATATATTTGTTTTTATAATAAAAATGTTTTTATTTTTAATGCAATAAGGTTTTTAAAGTGCTTTTATACGTCTAATCTGTATTTCGTAAACTGTGTACTTAGACTTTAAGAAAAGCTTTTTGACACTATAAAATTGTTAAAAATATTAAAAAGATAAAAGTTTGAAGAAAGTATATAATATTCATAATTGCTTTGAAAATGTTTGTTCTTTTGATATAGAGAGGTTTTAGGTTTTTTTAGCAGTATAGTTTTAAATTTTTTTGAATTTTAAATCTTTAAATGCATTTTCTCTGAAACAGATTTTTGATATTTTACAACACAGTAAGCATGATATCTCAAAAAAGTTTTTGCAGATAATTGTCTGTAATTTTGTGTAATTGTGCATTATTATAGTATGTATGATGTGACCTAGGGATTAAAAAAACAGCATATTTATCTTTTTTATGATTTTTTTTTTTTTTCTGTGTGATAAATAATGAAATTTTTGAAAAATTTGCATTGCGTGCACTTTTTGACTTCTAGTTCAGTAACAAATTAAAATTTTTTCAAAGATATTAGGTCAATTCATTAGTAACTGTTTTTGAGTAAAATTATGTGGGTTTTTAAATATTATGCATTAGAATTTATTTTACTGTGTTTAACGTAACGTACAAATAACGTCTAATTTAAACCTAAAATTGGCCATATTTAAAAAATACATTGAAGAAAATTTTTTTTTGCTATTTTTATTAGTTTTTCAGTTATAATTAAACAAAAAATGAGTTTAAAAATAAATTTTCAGCAAAATTTCAAAAAAATGTCTCCGCAACTAGTCAGGCACCTTAAGTAAAAATGGCAACAGTTTAATATTTTTTAGGTGGCCCGGCACCATTTGATCCACGAACCGGGGTTGTGGATCACTGTACTAAATGACACAGTGAAAATCGTTTAAGACGAAACTGAGAGGACTGAAATATTTCTTTGTGTTAAAGAATTTTGGGTTAATGAATATTGCTGGAAAAAATTTGAAGAAAATTAAGTTTATTAGAGCACATTCGTATATGTCCGCCTCACAGTACTAAATGATGTGTGACTTGCTTTAAAAAATTAACAACTTTTTAATTTTGTGTATAAAGATTTAGCCCAGCCATACTCAACCTGCGGCCCGCATGTGGGCCCACCTGATCTTTCTCAGTAGCCCGGCCATTTGCCCGTTGCACTTACAAATTCAATTATTTAAGAACAATGTATTATAAATGTGGCATGCAGCCAAAAGCCAAGCAGTCTTCGCGCGCAGGCGCAGCTAAAGTGAAACAAAAACTGAAACTATGAGAACTGAAGCTGTGGAAACTTTTGAACTAGTGAAAGTAGAACAAAACTTTTAAGAGAGAAAGGAGAACGAGAGAGGTGCGCGAGCAGGCGTTACATTCTGCATATCATCGTCAAACTTATCTGTTAAAATAGCTACCTTTTTAATTAATTTTTGTTTAAGTTTTAAAATAAAATAGAAGAAAGACAAACGTCTTGGACCCCTTTGTTGTCTCCACAAATTATGGGGGCTCGGCAGGGATCGATAAAATTTCGATTTTTGAACCAAAGTCTGGACAATGAACAAAAAAGCGTCCGCGAAGGAGACGCTCCGCCATTTTTGAAACTTCGTTCAACCTGTGTAGAGGTTTGAACTCAGCATGAATACTTCGCCCGTGTAGAGGCCGGGATTGAAAAAAAAAATTTCGAATTTGATCAAAGTTTGGAACGTGAACAAAAGCCGTCCGTGGAGGAGACGCGCCGCCATTTTTCGAAAACTTCGTTCCGCCTGTGTAGAGGTTGGAACTGTTGAATAAAATAACCTGTGTAGAGGTGTATATTTTCAACGAACCATCGACAAATATTCCGCCTGTGTAGAGTTGGAACCCATCGACGAAAATTCCGCCTGTGTGGAGGTTGAACCACTCACATATAACCTGCGAAGAGGTGTCAATTCGAACAATTTCAACTATATTACCTGGGAAGAGGTGAAATCAGTGGAATCGAAATTTTTCTTCAATTATTGGATACATCAGACGTGCGAGCAACAAGGGAGCTAGAAAAAAAAGGTAGGATCTTTCCATATTTTTCTAAAATGTATAAAAACGCTCTTAAAGAGGATCTCATAAGAGTTGTTGAGGATCTAGACGGTACTGTGGGAGAGTACGGACACCATAGCTAAACTAAAGACTAAAATTGAGAACAGTAGTACATTTGAAAGTGATCCAGATTTCGTTAAAAATTAATTCAAAACTGTATAGATGAGAGAGTATCGCGAAACGAAAGAGAGGTAACTTTAGAAAAACAGAAAATTGAGCTCGCGAAACTTCAGTTGGCAAAATTAGAAAAAGAAATCGAACTTCAATTAGGCTAAAAATAAAGCATTAAGTTTAAATCCTGCAGCTAAAGTCGAAGAAAACAGTCCGAAACTAACATAGAAAATATGATAAAAGTATAAAAACTTTATCTCTTCCCTGTTCCCACCAGATCTGAAAAATTTTAATCTGTTCTTCCAATCATTAGAACGCGCATTTTTAACCAAGAAAATAAATGACGAATATAAATCTGAAATTTTAATAAATCTTCTGGGCGAAAGAGCTCATAACGTCTTACTGTATATTAAAGAAGAGGAATTAAATGACTATGAAAAACTAAAATCTATAGTACTCAGAGAATTCCAATTAACCCCTCGCGAGTGTTTAAACTCATTTAAAAATGCTGTAAAATCATCAGGCGAGAAATACATCCAATTTGCTGCAAGATTGACGGCAAACTTCCAATATTATTGTTCGTTAAGAAAAGTTAATTCCTTTGAATCTCTATGTGATCTTATAATTTCTGATAAATTATTTGAAACTTTTAAATAAGGAAACTGCAACTCATATTGGCATTCGAGAAGCAGAAGATTGGTTCAGGCCTATTGATTTAGCTAAAGAGTGCGATATTTATATTTCATCTAGAAACGGATCACGTAAGGAAACTCCTATTGCTTATGGATATACCCAAGACCCCTTTAAAAATAGATCACAAAACTTTAAAACAAAGATTAAAGAGAACTATCCCCAATATCTTGAAAGAGAAAATAAAAATTGCTTTATATGCGGTGATTCATCTCATTGCGCAAGAGACTGTGAGAAGCGCCTTAAACCTAAAGAATCTAACGACCACATCCATAATAGAATAAACGTGAATACTTTGAGAGTCGAGAGCGAAAAACAAAAAATAGCGATGAATTCGCAAATCTTCAATACGTAAACATTTTGTGGAAAATCAGCTCGTAACAGCCTTGATTGATTCAGGTTGCCAGATCTCAGTTTTAAATTCCTCACTACCTCGAGTGCAACACCTTCCGAAGAAATCTTAACATTAAGTTCATGTTTTGGCGAACAGCGAATGGTAGAAGTTAAAAACTGATAAATATTTCTCTAATCAACACCTCCCGGTCTAAGTGTTCGAAAGGCAATATCACCGACCTTGACCGAAGAATTTATTATACATCCCAGTGTATATATGCGAAATAAAGAAACTAGCAACGCAAAGAGCGATGTTTTATTGAATGAAAGTGAATCCTCTTTGAGTGCAGATTCTGGTGTTTCTTTTCCAAATGTTTCTGTTTCAAATGTGATAGAAAACTCTAGTTATGATTTGCCACATGTTAAAAACTTTAATACTAGAAATGATTTGAGTTCTCTAATTAAGGATTATAAATGCAATAACATTAAGAGTACTAAGTTAAAAATGTGTATTAAATTGAAAAGTGATATTCCTGTGTGTCAGAGAACCAGACGTTTATCTTGTTCTGATAACCCTTCACCTATGAAGAGTAAATATAGACGGTTTGCAATGCTCCGAAAAATCTTCCAGCCCTGGCAGTGGAAATGGAGGAAAAAGAGAAATCGTTTTGAACAGACGTCCAGAACTCTAGAGAGGAAAATATCGATGCGTTCAACCAAAGATCAACTTGTTAAAAAAGACGTTCTTATGCCTGTGAAACACAATGTTTTCCTGTGGAACCTTCCGGATGTCTAAGAAGTGCCTTCACATGATGGAGAAACTGTCTAGTTCAGAAAAATTATGATATGTTAAATCTCTATGTATTTGTCGTATAGTCCTTGCTCTGTTCCGTCTTTTGTATGTTTCAGATTCTCCCTCTGGTCTCGATGTAAAAGGAAAAAAAGAGTACCGCTGCGGACAGCGGCACGGGTGGAGCTGGCCGTTGTGGCATGCAACCAAAGCCAAACGTCTTCGCTGCCCAGGCGCAGCTAAGGAGTGAAACAAAAACTGAAACTATGAGAACTGAAACTGTGGAAACTTTTGAACTAGTGAAGTAGAACAAAAACTTTAAGAGAGGGAGAAAGGAGAACGGAGAGAGGGTGCGCGAGTAGGCGTTACCTTCTGCATATCATCGTCAAACTTATCTGTTAAAATAGCTACCTTTTTTAATTAATTTTATTAAGTTTTTAAAATAAAATAGGAAGCAAAGACAAACGTCTTGACCCTTTGTTGTCTCCCCACATAAATTTAACGAGAAATTTTTTATCATTCTAGCATTCAAATATATCAATTTTACAAATTCATGTCGTACTGGTACGAATTACGAGATAATACATTTTTTTGTTATTGTAACGGTTAGTGATAACAAATAACAGTGGAGTAGCGACTCATTTTATGAAGGGAATTAATTTTTAATCAACCCTAATTCTTCCAAGCGAAAAATATCTAAAACAGATACATGGTGTTTCCAAGACTATTGGGATCTTAAATCTATTTCGTTGAGAAAAACAAAGATTAATCAACAACTTGTTTGATTTGTCGTGAAAATATGTTACATTTAAAAAATACAATTTTGCTAGTTACTATACCATTACGCACAAAATCTTTCAATTGTAATTTTTCTTCTCTTCTGTTTCAAGATGAGATAAGTTTCTGTTTTCTTAAAAAAATCTTTACAGCAGCTACAAAACATTTTAGTCGGTGGCAATGTCACAAATTGCAGCGGTAATACAAAAGCATCCTATAATTTTTTTTACATTATATGGATTGATAAATATATGAAATTGTTAAGGATAAACATATATGTGCTTGATATAAAAAATGTTTAGAGTGTTTCTCAGATGTTTCCGATGTATTCTTTGGATAAAATTCAGTTATTTGTTCAGATAATTTTTTTTAGTAAAATCAAAAAATACTTGAATAAATTTGAAACAAAAATGCACAAGAAAAAGTCTGAACTAATTTTAAACAAATAATACTGATTTCAATCTGGAGAATTGGGGTAAAAACTCTTCTTCAGTTAAAAACTCTCTCTCAACCTGCACTCGATAAATTAATATCTGAAAAATAAAAATAAGCGAGACTTTGTCAAAAGAAAGAATCAAATTGTAAAAGCACTTGGAAGCTTTGTTTTTATGACAGTAGAAAGCAAACAAGGGTTTGGTATCATTGATGAAAGGAAATGGTAATTACCCATAACAGAGTAAAAAATGCCTAAAACTTTTCTTGTGTGTGAATTAAGTTTCGAAGAGTTAAATACAGTTTTAAAAATAGAATCCAAAATTATGAGTTGTAATACTTTGATCGGTTTTCCTGATTTTAAATGTGTTTCACCTGATAGTGTCCCTCCTCCCCATTCATCCTCACTTCTGCGGTCCCGCATGAAATACACTCATGTCCATAAATAAAAGGATAATTCAAGAATCACACAGAAATTGAACTCTAAAATAAAAAATTTCACCTGTAGAATAATCACACACATCTTGAAGAAGAATAATGGAAATTACAGAAAACCACCCGATGGCGCGGATAGGTACGTCACAATGACGGAGTGTAAGAGAGGGTGTATAATGAATGTTGGCAAAATTGTTCACAAGCGCTTTAAAGACCTTTCAATGCAATAACCGCATAGTTATGGCACAAAGGAAGCATTTAAATGATTTTTACGCGGTAGAATTATTGGATCACTGTGAATGTGGACGTACCCAGCTGGAAGTATCCGAGGAACTTGGAATCACCCGAGCAGCGTCATCTCCAGGCTTTGGCAACGATTCCAAGATGATGTGTAATCTGAGATGTTTACAGCACAGGTTCGCACCGAGTTACGACGCCGAATGAGATCAGCTATATATATATTTGGCAGTTACTGCCAAAAGAAACAGACGGAGCACGAAGCATCAGACCTGTCTCGTCAGCTCTCTCTTCAGCTACCGGTACGGCAGTTTCAAAGGCAGACCGTGTACAGGACGCTTAGGAGCACATTGGTCTATATACTCGTAGGCCTGTCGGATGTGTTCCACTTACCGCAACTCACTGTCGCCTGCGATTAACCTGAGTAGAGAGCATGTGCATTGTGGACACCACAACAGTGGTCTGTGTGATGCTTTTCCGACGAGTCCAGGTTTAGTTTTGAAGCTCTGATTCTCGCCGGACTTTAATATGGAGAGCGCCAGGGACCCGTTACCACCAAGAGAATACCACATTGAACGTACACCGTTGCCGGTGGTGCAGGATGGCTCGTTTGGGGAAGAATTATTCTTGGTTCCAGAACTGACCTCCGATGTTCAGAGTGTAACAATGATAGGCCACATCCATCGGGATGTCATTCTGGAAACAACATGTACGTTTGTTTCGAAGGGGCTGCTGGGTGCTGAATTTCTGTTTATGGATGACAACGCCCGTCCACACCGTGTAAACATTGTAGATGAATGCCTTCAATCGGAGGATATCACCCGTATGGATTGCCAGCATACTCACCGGACTTGAATAGAGTGGCGGGATATGCTTGCGAAATTGCAACCTGTTAACCCTCCCACCCGCTCTATTGGAACTTCGGAGGGCATGTGCTTGATGAGTGTTGTAATATTCCCCAAGATCAGATTGATAATTTCATACCGCAGCATGCTCTAGGCGTTGTAAGGCCTGTATTGCATCGTCCGGGAGACATACTCCGTATTAACCATCATACTAACTATAGGCTATACTCGCTTTTGTAAATAGATTCTTTTTGAAATTTGCTCAGGAGTAGCAATCGCAATTTTTATTAATTATGTCAAACATATATGTCATTTTATATCATTTTTTTGCTCTTTACCTTTGTGTTTAATAAATAGACTTTCAAATCAGTCAAATTTGTTTGTTGTTTGTCTCTTTTGCCTGAACTTCATCATCCTTAATTTATGGACATGAGTGTAGTTGTCATATTGTGACGGGACTTTACGTGGTTTTCAACTAATCCTCTTAGGGGAATCTTTGGGGCCAGTAATTGAGTTATTTC
>BMAU01009108.1:0-19229 GCA_019973935.1 Trichonephila clavipes | reverse complement strand
ACCATGGTTCCAAATTACGAGCGTCCGTCGCCAAAAACCCTTGTGAAAAATGAAAGATATTAGCAAAAAATTGAACCAAAAAGTACCACTTTTCTACTTAGATGAAAATCACACAACTAAACTCATTGAGTTATATTTTGCATACAAATATATAGTAACACTTTTATATAAAGATTTTGCTCTTTTTATACGATTAATTATTCTTACGACTAAAACATAATTTGTTGAAACCAAAAATATATTTATACACGTTATAAGCGCATAACTTTAAAAAGAAATTGTATGGCTGCGGTAGAACACTGGTCAAGGTATCCGATCGTGGCTGGCATGACACGAGTCCAAGCCTAGTACCACTAAAGACCCGCCGTGTAGGGCAGCGATGCACTTTAAATCTGTTGAGCTGAAACGTCATCCCGTTGGTGTGGTGTGGTAATTAGGAGAGGGGGTTGCCAACTCAGGTGTCGTCTTCGTCACTTGTCCGTGGTTCAAAATTACGTGGTCTGTCGCCAAAAGCCCTCGTGTAACTGAACAGTGCGACGTTAATATTGAATCAATCAATCAGCATTTATTCATTCATTCATTCATTCACTCACTCATTCACGCGCTGATTTCAGTGTCTGGTGGATGACGCACTTGTTCACTTTCCGTTCCTATAAATAAAAACTGTCAAAGCCAGTAAGTAGTATCGTTTGATTGTGTTCAGTTGGAGTAATAACAGTAAAGGAATAGCATTTATACATTCGGTATGGCTAATATCCGCAGAATTGATCGTATGTATTTTGCTATGCTATCGAATTCTCAACAAATTATGTTTTTGTTATCTATTCTATCCCTTTAATTGTTTTTGGAATATCAGTGTCGTGTCGATTCTGTTATTTGTAATCATTATTTGTTAGAGGCGTTTTTAATGGTGATGCACAAAATACGACTGTAAATGACTTCTCGTGAATTTATTAGTCACGCTCTGGATCACTTACTTTATGCTATGTCACATTAATTTATATACTCATGCAGAATTTTGCACTCCGTCTATTATTTATTCTTGCATTCACAAACATCATTAACTTTTTTCCAACTTTATTTAAATACGATACTTATTGTTTCATTGTGTAAACTGTAACAATAGATTTTTATTGAAGCGATATCATACAAATGGGTTTTTATGTGTATACGCTAATTCAAGACATATTTTCCTTTATTCTGTATTCTCTCGGCTAAACTGTGTGAACTCTGCTAAGATATATCTGCCAAATTTTATGTGACTAAATTATACTTCAGCCGATTTGTCTCCAGTATAGAATACTACCGCTAAAAACTGATTTTTCGCCAATTTGCTTATTTCGGATGAAACCATGTTGCTTGTTAGCTAGATATTGCTACCAAGGAATAGACACTTTGTAATGGTCCCTGGGGACCTCACTTTGAGAACTAGAATAATTATGAGACATAAATGAACTAGTAGCCATTTTTATAAATAACTTTCTTTATTTGGTTAATTTTCCCAAATAGAATCAAATAAACTTATTAACAGTAATTTTAATATTATGAGGTTTTAAAGATAATATCCCTCAAATTAACTCATTTAATTAATGATCTAATCAATTAATTTATTAAATAACGATCACGCAGAAATTACCACGATAAGAGATCCCAGAGTTATATTTAATAATGTTCTTATTGAACATTTAACTTTTAATCTGACTCTTAAAGCTTGAATGAAACTCTAACTTCAAAATGATATTTACCTCTAGGAATCTCAATTCTTCATGAGGATAATTTATCTTCAACAACAATAATAATAATTCAATTCAAAATCACTATAACTCTATGTTTCAATGTCTATCTCCTACTGCTCTAACTTTACTATTTCGTTTGACTTAAATACTGAATCTAATCTGCATAATAAGGAATCCTGTTCGCTTTTTTGGAGTTGATTGGAAATAGGTAGGGAATTAAATTTCCCTAAAAAGGTCGGTTCAGAAGGTTAGTGATAAAGTTCCGTATAGATTCGTCACAACTTTGGTTGAGTTTAATCTGATAATTTTGCGCCTGTTTTGTTTTCTAAAAAACGAATTTTCAATATAAGTGGCAGATGCTTGAAGGGCGTGGTGAGTGAATATTAACGTCGCACTATTCAGCTACTCGAGAGCCTTTGGGGAACGGACTTAGGCCTGCGGTAGCCCAGTAGTCAGAGGTATCGGGTCATGGCAGGCATGTCATGAGTTCGATCCCAGTTCCACAAAGACCCATGTGGGCAGCGATGCACGTTAAATCTGTCGAGAGCTGAAACGTCCTCCCGTTGGTGTGATGTGGTAGTTAGAAGAGGGGTACCAGCTCAGGTGTCGTCCTCGTTACTTGACCATGGTTCAAAATTACGGGGTCTGTCGCCAAAAGCCCTCGTGTAGCTGAACAGTAAGTACAACGTTAATATTCACTCACTCGAAAATAAACTTGACTATTGACTTCTCTCTCTCTCGCCTTAAGTCTTTAAAAATATATTCTTATCCGGATTAAGTTTCTTGCAGTTATGGTTCTAGAAGATAGTTATTTAATTTGGGTTATAATCTCGTGGTTATTTAAATGGCCTTCCAATTGTACAGGAGCTCATTGGGATTTTAGAACAAATCTTGAAGAAAATGCCATGTTTTGTTTGTTGCTCAACTAGAGATAAAAATTGGCTTATTATAACTTTGTTTATTAAAAGGCGCATATTTTTTGTTTTTTCTGTATTGTAGGAAGCTTTCTATTAAGAATGGAATTCTTACTGGGTTATTCAGACTACTTTGAACTTGGGTTCTACAAGAATTTTTAAAATTTGTCATATTTATAAATGTATAATGTTTTGATTTTAATCTTTTAACTTGACAAATCTGAAATTTATATACAAACAATCCTAGAATTATACAGTAAATTTTCCATACTTGTATAAACTAGATTTAAACTCGATGAAAATAACAAATTCAGTAACTTTGTATTTTAACTAGTTTATAATTGGAATATTTACATAAAATGAATATATTCCTCTTACACTATATTCTATCTGTAAAAAATTTTTTATAAGGTTCTAATTAGCTATTTCAAGAAATCTTGTTAATCAGGACAGTTAATCACATTTTCTCTAGTTCTTAATTAACTTATTGAATTCTTTAAAATGTAGAGTTATGGGTACGTGCTAAATTATATCGGTGTTGAATAAATAACTTATGTTGAATAGATTTCGAATCGGACTTGATACTTGAAACAACTTGATGATCATAATTCAGTATTGACAAATTTATCTAGATGTGAAGAGAGAAATATCGCGTATTTTCGTACTCTATACATAAAACTTTGTATTTTTCGCCTTGCATATGTATATTATAAATCATCTAAACCTTTATTTTACGCAAGTATTTTTGATAAATTTAAAATGGATATATATTGAATTTGCATATATTTTTCAGCTCCCTGCAGTCCTCCTGACTGCCCATGGGTTTCAACGACTAGTATTCGCCTAAACCAGAAAATGCTGTTTATTTCAATGGTAAACTACATGGCGAGGATGCGTATATTGGTAGAGTATATGATGATGGTTGCTATCTTGTAGGCACAGCTATTCCTAGTAAAGGTATCTGTATCTATTTGAGTAAAAATCTGGAAATTAAGTCTACTGATACCTATGAAGTAGGTCTTATTGAATTTATATTAATGTTAAAGTTGTGACTCTCGTAAATTATTTGAGTAGTTTTAATATGCAGATTCTAATATATGTAGATTTCTAGAGATAGTATGTCGAAAGATTTATGGGTTTTACTCTTTGAATTATTTAAGTCTAGAATGTTTTTTAAGGAGTTCTAGAGATTTCTGTATTTGTGTGGCTTTAATTGATCTTGCCATCATTCATAACTACTGAAAAGTTTCATTACAAATAAAATTTAGAATTCTTTTAATAAATCTATACGTTTTTAACTATACAAATCACTTATCTGTTATGAAAGTGTGATTTATATTTCAGATTTTGACAAGTAACTATGGTAAACCTCTTGGATTTATACGCGAGGGGCTTGATTGCGACTCGCTTTTCGTTGCTGGCGCTGACCAAGATAACTGCTTATACTGTTCAAAAGTTTTTGATCGTAAAAATAAAAATACTTACTATATGGTTGGGCCGATCCAGCAATCGAAACTGTGTACATTCCAAGAGAGTCAAGTGTTGGTCCTAACCAACTAACAAGGGGTTATGACATCTTGATTCATACACGTCTTCATCAAATTGCAAATCTCCCAACACCACCGACGCTACCTCTCTTTTAAGATTGCTTTGCTATTTCAAGTTTCTAATTCTTTTGCTTAGTATTTCCTACTTAAACAATTTTTGCAGATTAGTATTGTTCGTATATCATGCTCTACTTAATGAAAAAGAGATTGATAGCTGTTTTGTAAGGTTTTTGCGTTTCATTTAACATAATGCATATCGTTTCTTATAAGCAATCGAAAAAGAAATTTAATGTATTGCTTTTAAAAGGACAACTTGACTATTCATAATTTTTATCTTGAACTTTTACACCTAGTCTATTTTTGTATCATATGTAATGAAATTGTCCAGCTTGTTGTGTGCTAATAAACTTATTTTTAAGCACTTGATTTGTCTTTTTTCCCTTGATGTGACACCTGAATGCAAATTAGAATTCTTGGTTTCATGATTGATAATATATTTCTAGAACTTTCTAATTTTCCCTTGTAGCATTTTAATCGACAAAAGGCTTAGTAGGGAGGGGGATTTATATGCTTGTGGTATATAAACCAAATACTATTTAGCAAAAATATCTGAATGTCATTGTACTTAAGAAAGTTTTACTAAAAATGTTTTCTTTTACAGTTGTATTTGTGACTATAGTAACTCTTCTTAATTCAGTTTTATTTAATGAATAAGTAAGCACGAAATAAGGAAATAAATCGGACGAATAAGTACCCTTTTAATATATCCGAAGTGTCTGTATCGTGCAATCTTCTTTAGTAAGTATAATAGGATTATTAGTGTTGTAACGTATAGGCTTTTCTCATTCAGTATCGTAAAATTTATTTGACCTATTAATTCAAAGGTAGATTAGAAAATTAGAGAAATCCCATAATTCAGCTGCATTTCTTGCGAACTGAAATTTGGATCTAATACTGAATTTTGCTGGAGTGATTCATATTCTTCTTGCCCGTTGTGCAATGAGAAACTGTAAATGGATAAAGAGTTCAAATCTGTCTATAAAATGCTTCATGTCAATCATCAGACTGATTACTTTATGAAATGTTTTTTATTGGGAATCATTTTTAAGCTTCCTCTTCCATTAACTTATACATCTTATTCCTGTAATTCTCCAAAGTTAAGGCAATTGCCTGATAGCTGGTTACTTCATTGAAGAGGGAATTGCTACATGTCGAAATAAATTAAGAGTGAAATGATTGTGCTTGCATTTGACTGTATCTGAACTGGGTCTTATCAGTAATCTATTGAATCAATTCAAAGAGGAATGAGTAAAAAAATCCTTACTCTCCCATTTGAGAAGTTTTTCTTACGAGTAATTTCTTTTTAGTAATTAATGCATATATAATGCCTACATATAATTAGCAGTGTTTACGGGTTTTGAAACACGATTTCTGAAAGATTATAATTCCTTCTTGTACTGATTTAAAATTAATGAGGGGGTGGGACTACATAGTGTTTATTTTGCTGCTAACTTGTGTTGGAAAGTTAATAAAAATTATAATATCGGTAAGGAAGGAAGGAGATCAATCATGCATTCAAGTACTGTTTTCTTTAGGTTGTCCTGCAGAATAACGAATATTGTGGGTAAGAAAAGAGTTGAATCGTTCATTCGAGTACTGATTCGAATCTTTTAGGTTGGTTTGCATTATGATGGAATTTTCTGCTCGTTAATTTGAATTGCCTCTTGAAGTAAATTAAAATGGTAGAAAACAAATCTTGTTGCTCTAGCTCGGAGTTAATTCAAACAAACTATGCTACAACAAAAAGAAGCGTAACTGTTGCATAATTTTACAGTATTAGTGATAAGTGTTTATTAATTTCTTTATATTTAAAATTTGCCATGAGGAAAATACTACGTTATGTTTGATAAATTGGAATTTTTCTTGGTAACCACCAGTAAAAATTATATATTTGTCAGAGTTATGCCTATGGTGTTAAACAGATGGCTTTCCAGTTTATTAGTTTACGATGGTGTCGTTTTTTCTAAATGATATGTAATTCATTTGGAAGAAATTTATTTTGAATAATTTTTTGCTTTAAAAAGCAAGTGAGACAAACAACACTTGCGAATTTATTTACGCTACGTAGTAATATTGGTCACAAGTACACCTTAAGAATTTGCATTTAATTATTACTCATTTTTGGAAATCGGATTTTCTTCCTTGGTTTGATATTTTCTGTGTGGCCGCGGTAGCCGAGTGGTATAGGTATCGGACCGTAGCTTGCTTTGTCACGGGTTCGAGCCCAGTACCACTAAAGACCCGCCGTGTAGGGCAGCGATGCACGTTAAATCTGTCGAGCTGAAACGTCCTCCGTTGGTGTGGTGTGGTAGTTAGGAGGGGAGGTGCCAGCTCAGGTGTCGTCCACGTCACTGACCATGGTTCAAAATTACGTGGTCCGTCGCCAAAAGCCCTCGTGTAGCTGAACAGTGCGACGTTAATATTCAATCAATCAATCATTGATATTTTCTGTTGTCTAAAACGGAAGATAGTCGCTATAATTTTTGCTTTCGTCATTAAGGTATTAAAAGTTGATTACTCCTACCTTTTGATTTATCCACACGAATATTTTTGCGAAGATCTATCTAATGCTTATTTGACAAAGAATTTACATTTATTAAATCTTATGAAAATGATATGGCAGATATGTTGGCATATAGTTGATCTCGAATGATGCAAACAAATTATTGTTGTTGTGTGTTTATTACTGGGATACATACGAAAGATGAACAGAAACATGTATAACACAACTACAGAAGAATACAGATTTTTTATTACAAACGATGATCCCAGCATATAACAAGATGAGGTGCGCTGCTTTTCCTTTCGAGACGGGAATCCGTTTCAGGCGAAAGACCTACTTCTTTCCCGAAGAAGATACAACCAAGTCTTACTCGGGATTCGAACCCGAACCCAGTCGTTTACAAGCCGAGGGACATAGCCACCATACTGGCTGGGCGACAAACAAATCATTGTCTGTAGCATATAAAGAGTTGTTTATTGTGTTCTATTAGTCCACACTTTCCAGCCTGTTTATAGAGAAGGCTTCGAAAAATAAATTGAACTTTCTTTGAAATAAGTCGGCAAAAATTTCGAATTCCTATATTAAAGCAATCGTCGAGCCCTGCTTTAGATTTGCCACTGGTCATGCCTTTATAGATAAGGGCTCTTTCCCGAGTAATTGTAAGATTTCTATACTTTTTGTAAGCCCCGTGCCAATGCAGGAAATATCTATGAGGTAGCTACTTTTGACTTGACTGTGGATTTCAAACTCGGATATATAAATTTTAGCTGACCGTACTGTGGTAGTTTGATATCTTTCACACCGAAATTGCTAGACGACAGAAGCGGATGAAGCAGTCGGTGGACCTGGCGGCTGTCAGGGACTCGCAGAACAGTTGGGTCTCGAAGCTTGATAGATTCCAGTTATAAATTAAACAGCAACAAAAATCTTGAACCGATATTGCAAACCCGAATTTTTACACGGAATTGAGTCGTGTTGCAGTCCTAGTTAAATTTCTTCCGTATATCTGTATTGTTGCGATCTGTACAAAAATTTCGCATGTGGTGGGTTTTTCTACGCAAATTTAATTTGAAACAAACTAATACTATTCAAGTGTCAGAAGTTCACTTTCAGTTCACAGCTGTGCTTAGTTACTCTGATACATTTCACACTGATGAGGGGAAAACATTTCAACACAAAGTAAACATTATTGTAGACTAACGAATCTTCGGCAATACATTTGTCTAAGTAATATATTTAAAGTTTCAAGATCATACAGGTTAATGTAAATGCACTGGCGCACCTAGTTCCCCGAGTGGGTCCCATATCAAAACACCTTCGGGACCCTTTTTTAAGAAAAGAAAACCCTGTTAGTTGTACTGTAGTTACACATGTTGGGGCCCCTGTAGCTTGGGGGGTCGTATCGCTGATATGGCTGTAGTTACACCTCTGTGTAAACGTGAGAAGAGCCATTTCAATTTTGAAATGATGGTATACTAAAATCCGGTGGAACTGCCAGAATTTTAAATGCAAGCATACAAACGTTCATATGTGTCATACAAGTAACGTGTATCAGCTGGTGGAATGGAACTGCATGTCTCTCTGTTACTCTTGGGCCCCGTTTACATGGACGAAAATTGCCGGCAATATGCCGGAACGAATCCGCTTTGTACCTGTTTACAGGAAGACCCGGCAAATTGCCGGCTCGAAATGCAGGTCTATTTTTTGTACCCTCTTTCGACTAGGAACTTTGGGGGTAAAAAGGAGTGTTTTCTAATTCTCCCCTGATGCATTGCGCCAGAGATTCATTTATTCAAGATGGCTGCTGTTTTGGATTGCTCGCGTTAGACAACAGAAGAAATAATAACCCTCATAAACATCTGGGGAGATCAAAACGAATTGGATACAACTGTCCGGGATTGGGAAGTGTACAAGTGCCCATTTCCAATAAAAATTATATTCCATTCAGGTACAGGGAAGGATGTGAATAAATTTATATTTAGTATGCTCTGCATGTATGTTTCCCAATATTTTAATATGATACATATATTTTAATACAGTTTTTGAGATTGATTTGAAATTATTACAATATAATTCTTTTGAATGTACACAAAAAAATTGCATTTTTTGTTATTTTTCCTGATTTATCTAATTGAGTGTTTCCATATAAGAAGTAAAAAATTAGTAATATCTTGTAACTAAATAACTCCATAAAGGTGTATTGAATGTTTTTTACTGTGAAAGTTGATATAACCAATAGAATGATCTGTTTTATATTAACATTCCCTTAAATTCACGAGGGATAAGAACTTAAAAAGAAAATTTCTTTTTAAAATCTTCAGTTTTGATCCACTTTCACTTAACCATTTAATTTTTATTAAAGCAAACTATGATTTACTCTACCAAAAGAGATCTCTTTATACACATATACATACAAAATTATTTTTATAAAAGTAGGCTGAATACTACTTTTTCTCCTCGAAGGATTAAATAATCCCACAATTATAAAACATACTCTGAATAAGTTCTTATGTAAACATTGCACATCGAAGAAAATACACTTTTTACAAACAAAAATTGTAATTTAGCTTTTTAATTAAAGTTGGTTAATATGAAAGTTTTTGTTTAACAATTAGAAATTCTGAGATGGAAATAAATTGCTTTTAACGTCATTGAAATGTTTTGGGTATCTGAAATAATATAAAAACTAACATTTGATATGCTTTATACAGACTTCGCTGTAATTATTACCCTTCAGGTTTGAATTTTCTTAAAATGTCCGTCTCCAACATTCTGAAATAAATTAATTGGATGTTTTTGAATAAATTAAGAAACATGTTTAAAGAAATGGGCTTTTTAATAAAATTATAAAAGTAGAACAAATTAAATTGTTTTCGTGAAATTTCTCGTATACAGTTTTATTATTTAATAATCATACTCATTTTAATATACATCATTTATCGACACTTAATTTTAACATTACATGAATGCTCTATAAGTAAATAAAGCATTTCATGATCTTCTATATAAATCAGACTCTGAAAGAGTAACGTTATACTATAAGGACAAATCGAGGATCTATTTGCCAATATTCAACATGCATAATCTTTTACAATTATTACATCTCAATTTTTATCTTATTGATGATAATATCTAATAAAATTCTCTGAAAATCTTATGAATGGCTTTTTGCAATTTATTTACAACAAAAAGTATTAATTTTTAAAAATATTTACAAAAAGAGTATTAAATGTCATTAACCCAAACAAATAAAATTAAACAAAAAATTAAAGAACATTATCTTCTAAATCAAAGATTTCATAGATAAAAAGGTCAAATTATGTAGAATTTCTAAAATGTTCACTTTAGGTTTATGACATAAAAACTTAAATTTTCAAACACCTAGTGATTAGGCAATTAATAGTAAACAAAAAATTATAAAAACATTTTTTTTTTCTTCAAAGTTTCTGCGAATTTTATTTACCCTAATTTCAATACTATCAAAACTATTTTAATCAAATTAATGCTTTTTTCTTTTATGGATACAATAAATTTACAAAAGTAAGATTTGAAATGGTCTTCCCCTTGTTTTCAAAGAAATTAATGGCAAAAACTAGTCTTTTTAGTCAGCCAACTGTGTGAAATATACCAGAAACTAGAAAGCAAATACCTATAACATTTGTATATAGGTAAGCTACAAAACTTTTCATAGTATTTTTGAGAAATTGTATGTGGTATGGGTCTAGATTAAATGAAATATGACAAGAATTTTGAAATTTCAGATCTTACAAGCTGGCAGAATTATAAAATCCACTTCTATACAGTCAACTTTCAGAATTTACATAGAACAATTTTAGAATACTGAAATCATGCAACTTATAGAAAGTTGAATAAAAAAGAAACAAATACATGACATGTTATTTCGTTATCACTGATATGCAACTGAAGTATCATTTTATGTATTACATTAATACTTTAAAAAAAATGGGGAAGATATATGAAACGACATCAGAAAAAAAGATTCAGAACTCTCACTCTGAAAATTAATAAAAATCATTATTAATTTGATAAGTTACCAAAGTTTATCATTAATAAATTAATCACAATGTGTACTAATTGTAAGCAAGATTCTTTTACCAGGGCATTCCTAAATTTCATGAAACTCCTCAGTTTCCCAAATTATACACATGAGCAAAAAAAAAATATTAAATTACTTCAAAGTTTCTCTAAGAAAGGCTAAATCAGTACTCGTACCATTCCACAAATTTTGGAACATGCATTAAACTGCCGACTGATTTCACCAAGCAAAAAGGCATAATAAATTTAAAAAAAACAATTACATCACTATTATTGTTACTGTGTGCAAACGTGATCAGGGACAGTTTCTACTAATGGCTGTATATCGCAGCATTTGGCGTTTCTTTTATTATAAAAAATTGGTCAATATTATACAAATACAAGCACCCCAAATTTGTCCCGTAAGCATATGTTACACAAAAATATCAGTGATTTTGGATGATGAAACACTTATTTTTGAAAAAATTTCTTTGAAAAGTCTAAAATCTTTTTGTTTGCATGAGTATTATAATTCATTTCTCTCGCCACGTCGAAAACTTACAATATTTTTACAAATCTTTTTTATATCCATATTATAGTGATCGTCAAAAGTCTGCAAAATGATTATTCAATAATCAGCTGAATTTTATCTTGTATAGCGACAGATAAAAACAGAATGAAGTCATTATATGCAGAAGGAAAAAGTATGTCTATTTATATAAAGAAACAATAGCAGTAACATAATGCATTATACATCGTGTTGTATTATTTTTCTTTAAAATATCAACATAAACATTCTTAATCTTCCACTTCGATATTTGTATTCTTTTAAAAATAATTCCACGGTAAAAGGCATTTAAAAAAATTAGTCTCCCTCAAAGCATCCTGTATCGGAATTGGAAAAATAAAAAATGAGAGTTCATAAGATGCAGTTTATGAACACGGGAATTTTACTAGGCTAAAACGTTCAAAAATCTTAAATAAGAAACACTATACTTTAAGAATATAATTAAAATATAAGCTTTATAATTGTGAAATAACATTCACTTTTTACACAATTCTATTATAATTTATTAAACCATTACACACACACTTATATATATCTTGATGCCACTGAAGATCCGCCGCGTAGAGAAACTGATGCCGGTCAAATCTGGGGCTCAAAGTAATCACGTCGCCTTGTTGTAGAAATTTGAAGAGTAGGATGCCAACTCGGGTGTCATCCTTTTCTACTCCTGGCAAGTATTCACTCAAACATTTCATTTTTGGAGAATGGTGTCCGACAAGATTAAGTGCTTCATATTTCTATCCCAACGTGACTATTGTTCCTTACTATATCGCTTACGAAGGATGGCAATTTTACTTTTGTGAGTATAAATAGCTGTAATAGAAACATTCATAATTTTCATCGATGCTCCTTAGTAGATGACTTTTCCCTTCATTTCATGTAATTATGTAAACCATTCCGGATTGCATATGGATTAATTTAATAAAATAAATGGATAAAACAAACAATATATGATTATTGCAAATAGTGTTGAGATTAAAAAAATACAATTTTTCGACTTTACCAACATCATAAGTAAAGTCATTGAGAGAGAGAGAGCTATACATAATTCCCAGACACAATATAACAATTTATAGAAAGGTTTTGCTCTCTTTTTGAGTATTTTATTAGAAGACTAATTATTCTCTTGAGAATCAAAAATACTTTTATGAAACCTGATGTATATTCAGGAATGTTATGAACATATATTTTCAATGGGAAACTTATTTTTAATTAACAGAAACTTACGATAAAAACAATAGGTAACAAAATTTAAAAATAATATGTAAAAAAACAAGTATAAAAATTCTTTATTACTGTGTTCAACCAATAATACTTATTCACACTTACGTAAGAATAATAATGGAATATGTACTTATTACAGAAATAGACACGGTTTTAAAATTTTCACATTTCAGTTAACAGTATCTTCTATAACTTCTCACCAATGCTTTAAAACAGAACCAAATTTCTTAAATGATGCAGAAAAATGAACAAAAAACTAAAACAGAAGCAATTTATTTTCAGTTGGCTTAAAATCACTACTGTAATTTGTTACAAAAAAAAGATTAAATTAAAATAAGAATAAAATCTTCTTAAGGTGACTGGTTTAGATAACAACGAACGGTCAAGGTAGCCGAGTAGTCATGGTCGAGAGCTTGTAACTGGCTTTGTCGAGTCGCAGATTCGAAACCAAGAATCTCTGGAGACAAGTCGTGCAAAGAGACCGCTGCACGTTAAATATGTCGAAGGTCAAGTTTTCTTGTATGCGTGATGAGAAAGTTTACAGAGAGGGGTTGCCTTCTCAGATGCTGTCTTCGTCAAAAGACCTTTTTTCAAAATTACGAGTTCCGTCATCAATAACCCTCGTTTTGCTTCCTTTTGCAATGAAAATTAAAATCTTTATCATCACCAGAAAACAACGATGGTTCTGACATTTCGTGATTGTCATGTTCATCTCTCTGTTGCATGACAAGAAAACATTTTTGGCCCAAATTTTTATTTTAATTTATTATAAACCGAAATAAACAAATAACTGCTGCCTGTATTGAAAAATTCATTGTTAAATGCATCCACTTTGTAAGACTCCTCTTGTGATTATTGTTGAACATTAAATGAATACTGCTTGACACGCTGGCGTCTAAAGTACCCACCCAGTAAAGCGGTTATGACATTTGGCTTGTAGTCCAAAAAGCTCGCATTTGAATCCCAAATAAGGCAACTATTATCTTCGGGAAAGAGAAGTCGGACTTTCGCTTGAAATGGATTCCTATCTCGAATGAAAAGCAGCGCACTCCTTCTGTTCTATGCTGGGATCATCGTTTGTAATAAAGTCTTTATTCTTCTATGATTTTATTGTACGTTTCTGCTCATCTATTCCTCGTCTTTCATATTTATCCTAGGATAAAACGCACGACAGCAACTTCTATACTAAGCTTATTAAATTCGCTGATACGCAAGCACTGTATACAATAGCATGTTATATATTGGTAAAGTAATTATTTGTTAAGGACTTGAATTTCCATCTCAAATATTATACATTTGTACTTTACACTGTTCTTAAGGTCTCAAACTCTTAAATATACTCATAATATATACATACATATGTGTGTATGCGTATTTTTTAATTTCTAAATAAATAAGGAACAATTACAAGACAAATTCTTTAGAGTGCATGATCATTTTATATTTGCAACTGCTAATGAAGAATAAGATTATTAAAATCTCTATACATTAAATGATATCTCAAATATAATACATCATCGATTGTTTTATTTGATTTGGAAATAGGTTTAAAGAAAAAGGTTACATTTATTCCTTTCTGAACCATTTTTAAGATATATAAATTATTTTTAGTACTTTTTCATTCATTAAATAGTAATTTATTCAGAGAGATCGAAAAGAGATAATTAAAGATTCAACGATACGTTGAACTATAAACTGTTCAAATTTTTGTAGGTAACAATTAAAGCTTTCAGAGTTACTTCTCTTGGATTGAAGATACTTCAGAAAAATCAATGATAAAAGAAAAAAAACCACCATGTTATTTTAAATCAAAACATTTAATCGCTTACATTTCGAACTAGAATCAGATTTGTATTTATTTACTGGAGTAGCTAGTCCTGAGAGAGGGCCACGTATCAAAATTCCCTGGGAGCCCTTATTTTAGAGTCCTTTGACATTATGATATTTGTTGCTTATGTATTTTTCTGCTCCTGAAGCTTGGGGCTGCGTATCTCTCTCTCTCGTTGATGTGGCGCGCGTGCGGTAGCTATGTTCCTGTATCTACTTAAATATTTTATGTAAATTAGCCTTTTCTGACACGATAGAAATTTGATTATGCACCTCCCTGACTTCGTCTCCAAGTTCCTTATAGCCCCACCCACTTTCCTCGTACAAGCGACCAATCAGGATGTTCTCTCTCCATCAAAGCCTTTGGTGTGGTGCGGTAGTTAGGAGATGGTGGTGCCAGCTCAGGTGTCGTCCACGTCACTTGACCATGGTTCAAAATTACGTGGTCCGTCACCAAAAGCCCTCGTGTAGCTGAACAGTGTGACGTTAATATTCAATCAAACTCCACCAAGGCCTGCTACTTTCCCAGGTCCAGTACCACTAAAGATCCGCCGTGTAGGGAAGCGATGCACATTAAATGTGTCGAGAAATGAAACGTCCTCCCATTGCTGTGGTGTGATAGTTAGGAGAGGGGATGTCTGCTCAGGTGTCGTCCACGTCACTTGACCATGGTTCAAAATTACATGGACCGTCGCCAAAAGCCCTCGTGTAGCTGAACAGTGCGACGTTAATATTCACTCACTCACGCTACTTCCCCAGAAAAGATTACTTATATGATATGGCATGGAGGCTTGCTTTGTGAGCCATATGCCCATCGACAACAGTAAGCATAATCCTGTACTCGCGCTGATTTCAGTATCTGGTGGATACGCATTTTGTTCACTTCCGTTGCTCTATAAATAAAAACTGCCAAAGCTGGCAAGTAAAGAGTGTTTTTTTCCAGGTATAGAAGTTTAAGTTGGCGTTACTTTCCAAGATGGCGACCGATTTAACAGCTTTCAAGTGATTTATTCTCAGTTTGGTTTGGCAATTCATCATGAATAGACTCACGTCTGAACAACGCTTTCAAAATGTGCAATTTTATTTCGAAAATAATGGTTCTCTGTGCGGAAAACGTATCGCGCACTACGTCCATTTTATCGCCGACAAAATCGTCCATCAGAGCAGTTAATTCGATTAACCATGGAACGTTTTCGCACCACGTTTACTCTAATTGATAACTCGCATCCCCAGACACGCTGTACGGAGCGTACAGAAGAAGCTATTGCTACTGTAGAGCGTAGCATTGAGGAAGACCCGAATGAGTCCATCCACCATCGAGCACAGGAGTTGGATCTGTGTCCATCCACTTTATGGAAGATTTTGCGGAAGGATCTTGGTTTTTGCGTGCTTGCCAAATCCAAATCGTGCAAGAATTGAAGCCAAACGATCATCAATCAAGGCGTAGATTCGTCGAATGGGCCCCAAACGAGATTGCCGTTGTTCCCGATTTTCATAAGTGAATTTTGTTTAGAGATGAAGCGCACTTCTGGTGGAATGGCTACGTCAACAAACAAAACTGCCGCATTTGGAGTGAAGCTAATCCACAAGTGTATGTCGAAACACCGGTACATCCAGAAAAACTGACTGTTTGGTACGCTTTATGGGCTGGTGGAATCCTTCTTCAAAAACGATGAAGGCCACAACGTTACAGTCAATGGTGATCGGTATAGAGCCATGATTACTAACTTTTTCATTCCTGAATTGAACAATCATGATGTCCAGGAGCTGTGGTTCCAACAAGACGGCGCAACATGTCACACAGCTCGTGCCACAATCGATTGATTGAAAGACACGTTTGGAGATCGCCTAATTTCACGTTTTGGACCTGTGAATTGGCCTCCAAGATCTTGTGATTTAACACCACTAGACTGTTTTCTGTAAGGCTATGTAAAGTCATTGGTCAACCCGAGACAAACCCGATCAGACAAACCCGAGCGCTCGTTACCGGCAATTTCGTTTAATTTTAAATTTTGTTCTTCAATAAGTGCTGCGTTAATTGATTCCTCGAGTGTGTTAGGATCTCGTGCCAAAACAAATATCCGAATGTCGTTTTTTAGACCGCTAATAAACGTCATTGTAACATTGTAACAATTGATCATTAGCATTATATATATATATATATATATATATATATATATATATATATATATATATATATATATATATATATATATATATATATACGTACTGCTGTAGTTTGGACGGAATACCGGATTGAAAAATCTGTGTACCCAATTTTTTAATACGTGCCGCGAATTCCTGTACACTTTCGGACACACCCAGTAGACATGAAGAAAACAATTGCAATCTTGTGGACAAGGGAACGGTCCTTTCGAATCTTGAACTGAGAGCTTGTGCAATATCATCAAAATTAGTTAATTGACTGTTACTTGGATCAGACAAAAAAAAATTCTTCGGCTATTCCCGATCATTTTAATTTAAGAATCGTAACTTTTTCAGCGTTGGACCATTTGCCCAATTCTGTAACATCATTAATTTTACTATGAAATCTACGGATTCCAAGCGATTCACTGCCTTCGTAAGTAGGAATTAACTCTAACAGATTGAATTTATCAGACGCTGGCTGAGCCAAAGGGGCTCACCTTGTCACGTTCGTGGCATTATGTTTAATAATAAGTGAAATAAAATTCGAATGAGAGAGAATGCGACAATTTATTAATATTATTAATTCAATTTCTTAATTTTTAAAAAAAAACTTGTTTTTTTGAAGTTCAAAACTTAAATCGGAAGGCGGAGAAAAAAATTAAATTCTAGCATTCATGCAAAGAAAAAAAACGGAAAATTAAACACTATCTTATTTATTAATGAAATAACTATATATTATAAATTGTCGCATAGCTACACATATCAAAATAAAATGTTAAATTGACATACTGACAAAATGAAAATTTAATTCGGTACCTGTAAAATTATTGAAGTTCCATCAGAGTAGAAGAATCCTTCACAATGAGTTCTGACCGCAAAAGTAAAGTTTACACTATTGATACAACCACATATCTAAAAAAATTACTGCGAAAAACAATATATAACGTATAAATGATCATAATAAAAAACATTGAAGTCAGATTTAAACATAATGGTACATAGTAAAGAAATTGCTAAATGTTTTACAGTTGGAAAGATTATTATTGGGTGACCCCAAATCTCATCTAAATTAAGCGCGTGAGAAAGAAAGAAATAAAACATAGTTCACAGCACCAAATGGTGCAAGAAAAACATTTCGATGGCTGATCACGGCACAAATGATGCGACGCTATTTTAACTTTAATTTCTAAATTGTGAACCCAGTTTCCTTATTTCACATCGCATCATGACCATAGTTAAAATAAACAAGAATCTATAATTTAACAGTAAAATAAACAGGAATCAATAATTTAACAGAACGAACTTTTAACATTTAAGATAAATTTATTTTAAGCACACGTATAGAGGATTTTTGCTTCTACAACAAGATCAAAAATAATTAAACTTAGCTTGAGAGAGAGAGAGGGTGCAGGGGGGATGGACATGAGTAGATAAGAAAAGCCGATTCTGCTGTAAAGGCGGTGCAGGCGGTCGACGGCGGCACAGAGTTGAGTTGTTTCATTCCTGCTGCTGAGTTGAGTTGTTTTTTCTCCTGTTGAGTTGAGTTGTTTCGTTCATGCTGCCGAGTTGAATTGTTTTCCTCCTGATGAGTTGAGTTGTTTTTCTCCTGCAATGGTTTTAATTTTCAAGTTGAGGGGGCAGGTTGAATTGTTTCTCCTACAGCTAAGTTGAGTTGTTTTTAAAAAAATGTGCACAAAAATGGAAGTATGGGAATGTTGAACGTGCTCATGGCGCCACCTATTGATTGTAATATACACTAATTATAGATTTTAAAATGATGGAAGTAAATAACGCTCAAATAAAAAAAAATCCAGATTCAAACTCACGGCCTCAGATCAAAATGTCTCCACAGGACAGTAGTTTTCAGTTACGCTAACCATTATCCTATGAAGGCATACAGACCTGAAGAAAACTTATGTTTATAATCTCATGAATTTAATTTTGCAGGCGAAGCAGATGGCGACGTGTTTTAAAATCATTTTCTTAATTAAAATGAAATTAAAAAATATTTAATTTATATTATTTTTAATAATTTGTAAATTTTAATTCAGTATAATGATTACATTACATACACACAGTAAAGATACAAAGTAAATTGATTATTCAGAAAAATTTGCCGTAGTATACTCGTCATCAGCGTGAACGGGTTACGATTTAGCTTGTTATAGCTCTTGTCTGATCTTGATTCTACAAGACGGCTTTTTCAGGCGAAGCAGATGCCGACGTGTTTTAAAATAATTTTCTTAATTAAAATGAAAATAAAAAAAAAATATTTAATTTATATTATTTTTAGTAATTTGTAAATTTTAATTCAATATAATGATTACACAGTAAAGATATAAAGTAAATTGTTTATTCAGAAATCAACATCTTGCATTGCGTTTTACATTACAATCGTATATTTACATTACAGGAGAACAACTTGTAAAATTTATTTCAGTATAATGATTACACATGTACAGTAAAAATACAAAGTAAGTTGTTTATTTACAAAAACAGCATTCCGTTTTACATTACAATCAATTATTTACACACAAAAAATCACATTATTGGATTTTATGTCCTACAGCTCACACTGAATAGGTCTAAATTCATCAACAACCAATGACCATGGGCAAGAGTAGTAATGCAATCACCATTAATAAACCTTTTGTCATCTTTATATGA
>BMAU01009107.1:0-28376 GCA_019973935.1 Trichonephila clavipes | reverse complement strand
TTACGTATTGCTGTATGTCTGTACGAATGAGGTAAGTATTGTTTCGAAATATTTCTCGTTCTTGGTTTAGGAGTAACTTCAAAAAGACAGCTGTGTAAAGTTTATTTAATAAATCAGTTTTTTTACATTTAGAAAACTGCACCATAATACTTTAAACAAGCTTTCAAAGATTTATTTTTTAAGTGCGGACAGAGATCAAAAGACATCTTTAAACAAAGGTCGCCAGGAAGTAATGTCCGCGAGAAAATTCCGCTGACCCCCAGAAAATGTGTGTGGAGTATACTTACTCATTACTTTAAGTTATGTTTTAAGATGCATTGAAACATAATTCAATTCATAATAATACGTGAGAAGTTATAAAACGCTACTTCATAAAATAACGCCACGGTAAATAGATCGTGCTGCTGTAGCCGCATTGTTTTAGCTACATGTTTTGTATCGTCGTTTCGCACTCTTCTAATGTTTCCGCTTCAGTATGTCGCATACATTTATCAGTTGAAGCATTTAAAGGTGGACTTACCAGTGTATTGAGTTCGATATAAAATATATTCAATATACTAATTGGGGCTATTAAGGAAGTTTGTGTGTATTTTCTTTTTGTATATTGGTAATTGTTTTTTAAGACAGGTATGATCTTATATATATTATATTTTTCTTAACACAGTTTTTAGCATTATGTATAATGCCAAAAGTTTGATATACTTAAACACATTTTTTAATTGTTTTGTTTTTTACAGTACTTGTTTATTATGTTTATTTTATTAGGGTTTATTAATAAAGCTTTATAATTTAGTTACAGTTAACAGTTTCATTTTTTATTAACTAGGTACATTTTATGTGTTTTTAGATCACAATTTTTTTTTATAAATATACTTAACATTTAAAAATCCTATTAGTGGTCCGTGGAATTTAAATTAGGAATTTACTGGTCCGTGACATCAAAGTTTGGCGACCACTGTTTTTAAAAAACCTCTCATAAAATAATTATGGCTTTCTTCTCTAGTAAATGGTACATACTATTGTATATTTTACTTATGGTGTATATTTTAATTCCTGTGTGTTAACATGAAGGTTAATTATCAAATCATTTCTGACTTATTTTATAATCCCGCATAGAATTTTCTATTTCTTTTAAAAAAATTAAGTTTTACGGAGGAAGATTTTAAATTACAAAAGGCATTTGAAAAATAAAATCATTCTACTGACAAGATAAATATGTTTCTCTGACTAATAGTTAAAATGTGGGAAATCTATTTTGAAATTATAAACTTGTAATATAATTATTTTAATGACCAAAACAAATTCAAATTTCTTTCATACTGATTTTTTAAAATTTCGCTTAGCAACGATTTTTTTTTTCATTACATATTCCTTTCTTAAAGCATTAAAACACACCAATTTGTTTTCTAAATTCCACTGAAACTTTTTATAGCTCAAACACAAAGTTCTAACACACATCGACACTTTATTTCTCTCTCTCTCTCTCTCTCTCTCACACACAAACTTTTTTTTTTCACAAATCCGCCTGCCCAAGATGCTGATCAAGCACTATCACACTACAAATTTCAAGACAATATTCGAACAGTAGAATCATTTCTGCTTACAAATTCTAGTTTTAAATCGTTACAAAAACAGTTATCAATTGCATATTATTGCAAAAGATTTAAATATTCAGAAAAATCTAAAATTATAATTAAGTAATTATAACTTCCAATTACAAGAAAATGTTAAATTAATCCATCAAAGATATTTTGAAGCCCTGAACAGCAAATTTTGAAATTATTTCATATCCAATATCGTGCAACTAATTTTGAAAACTTTTGCACTTTTTTTCATTTTACTAGTGTTTTTAAAATTAAATTCGGTACCATTTTTATATACAAAAATATCCAATATCAAAGTCAAATTCTATGAAAAACTGAGTATTGGCAACGAGTGCGATAAAGTATAAATATGAAAAAATATACACGTTATAAAACTCTAAGATTATTAAATTATATTTTAAAATGTATATACATATAACCAGAAAATTATTTGAAAATCGAAATAAATAAATAAATAGCAAGAGGGGTAATGAATGTTAATTAAATTATATCTATAGTACTTTATTAATGCATTAAGTAAATCACAATTGAAAAATAGACGCGGGCAATGCAGCGGTATAGAATATCTCCCTAGAGGGGGGGGGAACAACCAAAACTCCCTCTATTACTGTTCATGCAAATTAAAAGCATTTGAATTCAAGTAGGAAATAGATCGGACAATACCCGCGCACGCGGAAAATCCCAATCTGAAAAAGTAAGAGCGGAAACAACTAATGATATCAACAGTGGGATGTTTTTTTAAACCGTTGACGGCGACACAAATAACTCCCTCAAGCGCTGATATCATTCACGTTTTCCCCGATTCAGTGCTCATAGAACATGAAATTTTCGAACATACTCAAGGTCACAACACAGTGCGAAAATATAAGGCACCTTACCTGCTAGTGTGTGTGAGTACAGAAAAAAACATCTTCCTGCTAGAATTAGCTTTCATAGATGTTTCACAAGCACAAAAGCAAATTCAGAATCTTTTCTTTTCCACCCTTGAGGCAAAAATAAATTCGAACGCTTACGTCACGATTTTCCCACCTAATTCAAATGTTATATAATGTCTGGTTATAAAGAATTTTAAATGATTTAATATGTCTTGCCACTTTTTTCCCCCTCCTGCAATTTCTTCCACCCGCTTTTGACAGGTTCGAATCTTCATGCTGACTTTGTTTCTACTGAAAGCTCTTTCCGAAGGACAGTTTCAGATCCATCATCATATTTCATTCAAATATTTAAGCCGATCTAAATATTTGTACAAAAAAACAGATGTATGAAAATGCATTTCTGTATTTTGTATCTACACTTATATTATAACTCCAAAAGTTATTAATTAAGCATTTATATTGGGCACAGTTTTTGATTTACACTAAAGGTTTTACAGGAAAAGCAAACGAAATGCTGATTAGATTCTGAATGCTAACATCACAGTATTTAATTTAAATAAATTGCTAATTATGCACATCGGATACGGTAGTTATAGAAGCAGACATTTCTTAATATGATATTCCATTCACGACCTGCTAAATCATATTTTCGAGGAAAAATTGAGGGTAAGTGAAAGCTGGTTTTTACGATCTAATTCCGTATTAGCAAACTTGAGACGCATGTATTAAAACAAAAATAGTGGAGATGTAGTTATTGTAACTCTTGATGTATATATTAATGGAAGAGATATATTTAATTTTAAAAGATCTCTGTGTTATATGTGTGTGTGCATACCATTAAAAACAATATTTTTTTCCCCGGTCAAAGTTGTTCTGAGCCGTATTTCTTAGAAAATGGTATTTTTCCTTAATGTTGTCTGAAATCACCAACGTTGGGTAACCATTTTACTATTCTAAGGAAGTTATAATGCCAATAATGCTGTAAGTACTTCCAAGAAATGGGACGAAACCATTTTTTTAAAGACGACGATTGTTAATTCTATAAATCGGTCAATCTAGAACTATGCATTTCGTAACAATCTTTTTTGAGAAAGAGAGAGGAAAAAACTTCGATAAAGTACAAAAAATATGCACTAGATTTGCCAAAATTATATCCGTGTGTGTTTTTTCTGTGTTTACAAAGTTATCTGTGAATCGCTCTTCCCATCCTCTCACGATAAACTAGTAGAACAAAGCACCGAATACCTTTAACAAAGAAACTAAAAAGAATTTCATTTTTAAAAGTGGCAACAAGTAGCAAAAGTTCGAAGCAAACGCTTGTCACGGAAACTTGTTTCCGATAAGCAGTGAGCCGTGAACCATAAAAATATAATTGCAAAAATGTAATTAATTAATAAATGCAGAATAATTATACAAGATTTTTATATCATTAATACTAGTTAAATTATAAATTACTGGACTCACCTATTGTAAAGGATTCCTGGATTTTTCGGAGTTGTTTCAAACCGGCGTGCATGCGGAAAGAATGAAACAGGGGTCAGATAGTAGCGCACTGCTCTATAGATAACATTGTTTTCCGCCAAACGATAAATATTATCGGTGAATTTCCCACTCACAGACTATGTAATATTCGAGAGTTCCACTATTATTCGCTTCACTTAAAAGCGAGAAGAGAGAACACAGCTACGAGATGAGAGGAACGCCACAGTTCTTGTACAACCCGAAAGGAGAGTTTTAGTTCTTTTATTCTTTTTCTTTCCTTCTCCTGTCTCTCTTCTAGTTAACCTTTTTTTCTCCTTTTCCCATTGGCTTACAGAAAGATTCTATAGGTCGCTCTCAACTCGAATTCTAAATATCGTGCACCGGTATCACTTTCTGGCTTGCGGCAGAGGGAAAAGTGTACGGTTACAGACGGATCAAATAAATAGATCTGGAAGGAAGTGGAATATTTTTTAATGAAAATTAATCAATTAAGAAGAATTTTTCAAGAAAATTTAAACTTGAATGTTCGATTTTTTTAATTATAAATTTAATGGAAAATAAATATAAAATAACGTGCTAAAAAGAAAATTAATATTTTAAGTGAAAAAAACGAATTCAAATGAAGAATAAAACGAAAATTTAAGTATAAAAATAGTTCTAAAATATATAAAGTTATTTAAATGTATAAGTCAGTAAAAATATTTTTTTTCTTTTTTTAAAACATCAATTTGTAAAAAAATTTCATTAAACAATTTAGTGAAAAAAAGTTTTGACAGTTGAATTTTTCAATAGTTTTTTTTAATGATTTTTTTAAAAATTCCAAGCAATATAATGGTTTATAAAAAATTTGAAACTTTAATATTTTAAGTAATATATGTAAATATATAAATCTTATGCCAACTATTTGTTTTCAGATGCAAGGCAGATATAGAAAATGTATTTAAAAAATAGGGTTTATATATAGAAAAATTCAAACAAAAAGGGGGAAGGGGGAGGACAAAATTGACACATTAGGAGCTAATTTACTTTTCAGTTCTGTTTCACTCTTAATTATAGTATCTTATTTTTTTTTCTACAAAAAGTTACCAATGCAATATTAAAGTGAATATTTAAATGGAAACTAATTACCAGATAAGTATACATTTTTCAGTTAAATAAGTAAAAGAGTGAAAAAACACTGTTTGGTAAAAATTGGTTGAACATTTTTTGATATAACGAAACGGAACAGCAATGGCTTTATGCCATTTTTTCTTCTTGAAATGTGTGAGCAAAATTATAAACAAATTAACTTTTTTTGCATTCTCATATTAATAAAATAGTAATAAAGTAATGTTAATGAAGAAGTTAAAAAGAATAAAGGGAAACATAAATATCAACAATATTAGCTACTGAGAATATCATATAAAAGTAAAAAAATGAAATTTGAATATGTGAGTTTTATCTACACACACACACACACACACACACCACACACACACACACCATATAAGCATCTAACAGAAAACATTTTTAATAAAAAGTTTATTTAATAACTTTTTATATATTATTATTTAACAATTACTATACGAATATATATATATATATATGTATATATATATATATGTATATATATATGTATATATATATATATATATATATATACTATTTTTATATATAAAGTTTATTATATAACTTATCTCTGTCATCATTAAAAATTTATTTTAAAATTCATTTTAGTATTTGTTACTACACATATAAAGTTTGAAAACATTATATTTTGATTTCATAATGTAATTGTAATAATAATAATTGTAAAATTAAATTTTTGCGTAACTGTGTGTTTTATGGCGATTCAGTTTGTAAGACCTTAGTCAGACATTTGTAAATATACAGTATCAAAACATGAATGTATACAAATAATACCACAAATATATTCATGATAAAATTATTTACAGAAGATTATGAATATTGAGGTAGTGTAAAATTCATAAAAGTTCATTTATTTCTTCAGCATTATTGCACAAAAAATGAAAGTCAATATGATATGAACAAAATTCAGATAAAAGGTTGCTCTTGTGATGTTTTCTAAGTTTGATTCGTATCGATTTCTTCTGGATAAAATCGTAAAACAATGTTGGTGGCTAATTGACAACCTAATTTTCTAATTTCATCATCTCAAAACTGTATATGTTGCAACATTTTCCACACACACACACACACACACAACAACAACTAGTTGCAATTAAAACAATAATACATAGAAATAGAAAATCAAAGAAGAAAATTGTGTGAGGTTTATTATATTATTCTGTGTGATTTTATTCTGTTCTATTTCATCAAGCAAAACCCCATTCATTTCCAAAAGTTCGCTTATGAAATTTGATTAAAAATTGCAGTGAAATGCATC
Source organism: Trichonephila clavipes (assembly GCA_019973935.1). NCBI lineage: Eukaryota > Metazoa > Arthropoda > Arachnida > Araneae > Nephilidae > Trichonephila > Trichonephila clavipes. The sequence goes on along the minus strand of BMAU01009107.1, from coordinate 22,029 downwards.
CTCTAACTTATGTACATGAAGTTCTTATTCAAAGCAGTTGGTGGTTAGATTAAAAAAGGATTTAGCATCATCTGAATTTATGTTTTCAAAAGAATAATATTGTACATTTATAAATTAGTCTAATTTGAGGTAGACTAAATCTAGATTTATAGACTTAAGTTACAATCTCTGTCATATATCCCTCACTTGTTATTTTAACGTCTTCTTTTTTGCTCAAGTAGAGACATATTTTTTGCCACAGTTCTCATATCTCGGGCTACTCTCATTTGATATGAAAGAATCTAATCCTTACTTGGAACCCCACAACCATTGCGAAATGTATGAGTTTGATTTATTTTTTAGCCGGAAAGAGAGACCCATCGTTTCTAAACTCACCGTCCAATTTGTCTTTATCCTGTTTGCCCAGTAATGGAGAAAGCGTTTGTTAATAGATTCATTTAAGTACCTCTTTCGAGACTGATATCCATAACAACCAATTCGGCTTTCTAGTCTTGAGAATTTTGGAAATGGAATAGATCGCCTGATTACAAAATACAAGACTTAATATTGCATCATCATGCTTCTTTGGCCTTAGCAGACATTAAACCCATATTCGATTACTTTTGAAATGATTTACTTTACTTGGTTTTGAAATCGGTGCAATATTAGTCGTAGATATCAAATATTTATTTATTCCTTCTTACAAAAATAAACAGCTCATTACATAAATAATTCTATAAACATTGAATATATCTCTAAAGGATACCCTCAGGAATCAAGAGGTGCGTAAATCTCCAGCGAATACTGTTGGCCATCCAAAATGCGACTCCATATAAAAGGCAAGAGCTACCAAAATTAAATATTTTGGATAAGTGACATAAAATACAAGGGTAAAAAATATTGAAACAACAGCCTAGCATTTGATTCGAGAAGCATGGAGACATCAGAATTTTGAGTGACTTCCATGGTTACCAATAACTACTGCGACACATCTTGACTTTGAAGGAAAAAGGCTTTGGATGTGCTTTTAGGTGCTTACAAATATGTCGCCAAAGTTTATAGGGCGTCGCAACGGGGGTTATGTATGATGGGTTGGGTGTTTACTAAATATCGATTACATGCGTTTAGGTTTAGAGCAACAGGTGTGCCAAGACAGCCTTGCAGCCTGATGGGAAATGAAGAGTTGCGGAACGTTAGCATGTATCCTCGCATTGTTTAGTTGATACTTGACTACGGGTAAGCTTCGAAGGTCAGAGACAACACACCTTAGAAATGTTGTTGTGGCTAATGCCACCCGTCTGGCATAGTCAGAACGAGACCCACGAAATTCATCGTGGCAAGGGGCTAGAAGTACGCCTGTCGTTGGCTTTGAGCACCATACAAGTGACAGAACGAATTAGCTCGGCGAAATTCCCCGAAGGGACGACAGATGGCGACACCACCTATCTCTACCTCCACAATTTAGACATGGAACTGAAGGGGAAGGAAATATTCTCCAGTCCCCTGCACTCGCGATTCAGACCACAGGACTTTCGGACTCACTGATTTAACGAGCACGTACTCCGTGTGTACTCGGAGGGTATTTGGTGACATCGGGCTTCGAACTCAAGCCTTCCGTTCTGGAGTCCGATGCTCTAACCACTAGGCTGTCCACGGGCCTATATAGAGATGTAGTTGTGCCTACTGACTAAACCAGCAATACAAGGAGTATAGTCCAATGGTACCACAAAACATAAAACCAAACTATTTACAGGGACGTCTTAAGGCATAGGCAACTGAGCCCGGGCCCAGGGCCTTAGCCACAATGGGACCCAGTCTCGTTCTCGACTTAGCCTTAATAAGATCATGATTTGAATAATTTCAATTGAAAAATGTTCTTTCTGGATATTAGTATTGTCTTATAAAATTACTTATTCATATGTCTGTACTCATAAAGTAATATTTTTTGCCAATACAATCACATTTGTGAATTAAGTATATTCTAAGAAGGAAACGATAGGTTTATGGTAGCTGAAATAGGTTATAAATACTGTAGACTCAAAACTATTTAAATGTCTAAAAATAAGCGTTGTTCCATATTCCGTCGTGCTTTCATTTGGATCATTTGACATAATTAAATTGAATTTTGATTTTTTAAAAAATCAACTAAAGGTTTTGATTTGTCTTTTGAAAAAAGTCTACATTAACATCCCCACTTAAAATCATAGGAAATTTATTCAGAAGAGCCGATCCGGCTTTGTGAATTTTGGTTGTAATTTAACACTATTCAGTACTATGTGTGAATTAATTTAAGCAAAGGGATAGAGTAAGACAAATAGTTGATTGGGAAGAGAGGAATCTACGCCAAAACCTTTAAAAAGGCATTTAATCAAAAGATTTATATCACATAATCTGACGTCCCCCTTTGGTCACTTGTCTTTTTAGGGGTGTATATGTCTGACGACCTTGGGCATGATTTCTGACTAAAGACGAAAAATGCCGAATGAGCGTTACAATGCCGAGTATGACGCATCATTCAAGTTCACTCTCCAGAAAAACGCGCCAAAAGAAGTTATCACTTCAAAAAAGTGTCTCTATGGGAAGAATAATCCTGATATTCTATTAAAATTTGTTAAGCGAAGAGGGGTTACTTTGGTAAAAGTCTGGAGAAACTCTCTTTTTCAGAGAGAGACTTAAAATATTTCCTTCTCTGTCAGACGGGAAGCTTGTAATAAAAGAAAAAGAGCATTTCTTTTGGAGAATTCTGACCATTACAACGAATAAATCATTCTTTACTTGAATCAAACTAAAGGAAGTATTTCCCAAAATAACAACGATATTCATCTATACTGTGTGGGTTACAGTTTGTCATAAAAATATTCTAAGTAAAACTGTAATTACTTAGCCTATATGGCCACTTTCTATTGAAAAGACCAAGAAATTCCCGACCCTTTCTTCTTTCCTATGAGCATGCTCCAAGGGTATCTTGATCGCAATAATTCCGAAAATGAAAATCGTACTAAACTGCTTTTGCCTAGTACTAATGTTCCAGTTATTAACAATTATTTAATATTTTTTGATCAACCATGGACATTTCTTGTGATAATTAGACGAATTTAAAGTTTAAAGCCTTAAAATCTCTGTAAAGTTAAAGATTCAACTACCGTATTTACTCGAATCTAAACGCCATCGATTCTAAGCCGTAGCCCCCTTCTCGACACGTCTTTGCGAAAAAATAAAAAAAAATGAATAAAAGGTTCATCGATATCCGATAGTTAAGAAATTAAAAAAAAATTTAATGAGAAATAATACAAAAATAATTTATTTATGTGGGAGACAACAAGGGGTCCAAGATTTGGTCTTTCTTATGGTTTATTTAACATTAAACAAAAATTAATTAAAAAGGTAGTTTTTAACAGATAAGTTTGACGATGATATGCAGAAGGTAACGCCTGCTCGCGCACCTCTCTCGTTCTTTTTGCTCTCATGTCCAAGAGTTTTTGTTCTGCTTTTACTAGTTCAAAAGTTTTCGTTTCAGTTTCAATTCATTGCGCCTGCGCGCGAAGACTGCGTGGAGTTGTCTTGAGAATTATTGGATCCTACATTTATTTTGCCAGTACTAAAAACTTTCAAATTCGTACATGAACCTATAATTAACCGTCATTATCATGTTCCGAAAATGATTCGTGATTGCCATTGGCACAACTGACTTCGGAATAGGTGCCGGCGTTACCAGTTTCCGGCACGGTGTCGTCTTCCGTGCCATCCAATGCATTCGTTATGCAACATTTTTTTTAAAAAGAGTGTGCTCGTATCTTATTCTCATTGGAAACTTTTTCCCGTGGAACTGATGCCTATTCTGCCATTTTCGAAGCATTTGTCTTCTTGTTTTTCACCGAAGTTGTTAAAGGCTGGTTTTTTAAATGAAACCTGCTTTCGTTCTCTCTCTTTAAGTAGTCCTTAAATGGCTTACGTCAAGTGGCTGAAGTTAGATTGTCATACCGCCCGGGAATATCACCAAAACACAAATGTTTCTTCTCAGTTACTGCTGAATGGGACGAGTCATCGATGCAAGTGGCAGGAATGGTTGACTGCATTTTTCCTTTTGAAAGGGGTAGAAACTCAATTTTCTCCATCCAATAAATGTTTTTCCTTCTAGTCTAAGCCACATCCGATTTTCAGTAGCATTAACACTGGAAAAATAGAACGGCTTAGATTCGAGTAAGTACAGTAATTCTTTGAGTGTCCCTGCACCTTAGTATCTCACAAATAAGAAGGAATGATTTAATGGAACGATGGATCAATGGACAATAAGCAACATATAAACTCTGTTCATAGACTCACGAAATTTATAAAAACTGATGGGATCCAATGATCATGAGTTGATCATATTTGATCCATGACAGCTTCATTCAAATGATTTAAAAAAATCTCCAAACAAAAACTTTTTCTTGTGAATCAGGAGGAGTGCTCTGAGAAGGAAAGCAAAGGTACCCCAATAGAATAACAATAATATTAAAACTTATAACGCATTTTCGAATGGAAAAATTTTTGCATTTGTATGGAAGTTCATGTCGTTGTAACATGTTACCTGTTTAACATACCAAATCTTTAAAGTTTGAAAAATTCTATAAATATGGAATTTTTACTTTAACCTTTTAAAGTGCCATTTATTTCTAATAAAGCCGGGTTGGTCAACCCGCGTGACACGGCTGACAATGTGGCACGGCTGAGTTATAAGAGGGGCACGCGAAAACTTATTGAAAAGTTAAAAATTTTAAAAGATAATTATAAATACTAATTTTTTTACTGTTCTATTGAAGGATGGTTGTCTCAGACAAAACAAAACATCAAAATTTATTTTAAATGCACTTGATTACATTACAATAGAAAATTATAATGTAGACACAACACTCCTTAATTGTTGTGCGCGTTGGTTTTCCAAAGAATATGCATTCGTTAGATTCTGGAATCTGAGGGAGCATGTTTCAAAATATCTGGAAGAAAACAATGAACTGCTTAGTAAATGCTTATTTCTCAAAAATGAAGTTAAGCTTTGAGATTTAGCTTTTCTTACCAATACTATAAGACCGGGGTGGACATTAAGTCGATCACGGTCGACCGGTGGACCACCAAGACATTTTGGGGTGACCTCCTTCACATAAAACCTTAGACGCGCAAACTAAAAGAAACGCAGATGCTTATCAAGATAATAGAAACACCCGTGAATAAAACTACAACCCAAATTTGAGAGACGTTTTCAAGAATTTACCAGACTAGAATCACACATAAGTTGCATTCATGGATTATCTGCTTAGTAATGTTAATGTGAAAAATATAACTAAATATATGTTACATGTTCTCTTTATCTCTCGAGGAAAACGAAGCTTTTCTCTTTGTAAAGGACATAATTTGTGAAGAATAATTTTTGGAATCTATTAGTCGAAGTAAAGTATCCCAAATTTAAAAAAGCTGCAATTCATTTAACATCGTTCTTTCGTTCTACCTACCAGTGTAAATCTATATTTTCAAAGAAGAATATAATTATGACAATATATTCCCGTTTCACAGACAACCACTTAGAATACAGTGTAAGATTATCAGTTAGTAATTATATACCAAGGTATACAAGATTGAAGCGGATAAAATGAAGACTAAGTCGCCTATTAAGACTACAGCTATAAGAACTAATTTTAAGTGAAAATTATTTAATTTGTGATGTATTGTGAATTGTTTGAAAATGCATCATTTAATATTAAATTTATGCCTACAATTATTATGTTCGCATTTTGCGTTTTACTTAAAACGTAGTTTTAAAAGAGTAAGTTTTTCTGCTGTAGTTATGTAGGTAAGTACACACTGCATTTATTATTGTTATACGATAATAGAAATATTGTGTTGAGCTTTCTTTTTGCTCATCGCACCTACGTCACAGGATGGACCGCGACACCTCGAAAGAATTAAAAGTAGACCGGGCCGTGTCTGCCCACCCCTGCTATAAGACATTTAAATAATTTAAATTTAAGATTGCAAGGAAAGGATTGTTCTTTTCTCTAATCCTGATTGATTACATATATTCTTTCGTAAACAAACTTTTACTTTTTTGTCTCGATTTTGGGAAAAAAAGGAGAAACTGATGCACACCGAAAACTTTGTTAGCATCTTCGAGAACTAATTTTAATTTAGTAAAATATCTACAAATTGAAAAACCACTTTAAGAAAGTACTGCCTGTTAAATAATTATTTAGAATTAAATTTTTCTGGTTATATATACTGAGCTTTATTTTATACCTAACCTAACCGATTGAAACTGATAAAAAAAATTAACAATAAAACTTCGTAAGTTCGTACTTTTATTTTATTGATCACATTGCTTTTAAATTTCCAATACTTATATAGAATTGCATAAAATATGCGCTACTTGCATAAAAATTACATAATAAGCCTATAAGTAACATTTTTTCACCTTTTCATGTTCTTTTGTTTGTTGGAAAAGTTTGAAGTAGCACGCATAATTTTTTTTTAATCAGGTAGTGGATAGATAACCTCTTCCCAAAAAGAGGTTGGCCACCTCTGTAATAAAGTTATATTAAAATACCTTTTGAATTGTGAATGATTTAAGAAAAGAAGGTCATTTAGATTATTAGATAAAATTAATCTGATTTTTAACACTATTCTTTTGGTTGTAAGTATACTTATCAGCTATCACTCACACATTTAGGGGGCGCTATTGAAAAAGTAAAAAACTTGATGCTTTTTATTTCGTTTTTGTTTTATATTTATAAAATATATTGTGTAAATACTACAAACTGTGGAGAAAGAATCATATATAACAGCTTTTTCTCTCCATTCATAGATAATGAATTAAAATATTATTTTCTATGAAAGTTTGGAAAACACGAAGAGATCCGATAATTGGACATCGCAAGCTGCTCACACGTCATGCATGCTTTGGATGCGTCTTAGTGCAGCCCAAACGACAATGCCTGTGTGTATATCCTAAAATAAGAATAAGGTTACCAACTTTATTCCATCTCACTTTGTCTGGAACCATCTTCTTACTACCCTGGAAACTTATGGCTTGTATCGTTTCCGACATGAAAATCCTGAAATCAATTGGCATGCTATCCGAAGACGAAAACCTAGTTGGTCTTGAGGACCAATATATCTTTTATATAATTTTGACAAAATTCAGGAAGGGATAATTGCCAGATCAATGAAGAAGTAAAAGTTTCGATGCCACCATTTCTGAGGAAAGTCGTCCAATTGCCTAGCTTTCTCAAAGTTGATCAAAATTCTAATGATATCAAGGTGATTATAGCCCCAAATATACGAACAATAAACAAAGGAATAAAGGGCAGTATACTGGGGGAAAATGGCTTCAGGATGTTATCCCAATTCTGTTATTATGTGGGTGTAAGAGTTTAAAACTTTTTTTAATTTCCTGAAATTAACAGAAGCTGCACAAATGAAAAGTAGTAAAATAGCTTACCGTGGAAATTTAAAAATGAATGCAATTAATGGTAAGTAGACTTACCTCAGCCTTAGAAAGAACTAACAAGTGTAAAATTTCATTCCATTTGTCATTACAATACAGGAGAGGAAATATGGAACATACTCTGCATGGCATTGGAAATGCAACACCAAGAAGGAGTAGCAAAATTTTTTTGAAAATTTCAGGTTAAATGCATCTAACTGAGTAATTAAAATGATGTGAAATACGCAACTCCAGGAATGTGTTGAGTAGAATAAAAGCGAAGAAACCTGAAAAATGGGCAACATCAGAGTCGTTATTTCTACCAGGGAAATCATTGTGGAATTTTTTTCTTGTCTCAGAGACAAGAATGCCAGGTCGTCACTTATGGAGTCAGTACCAGCAGATAGTCAATTTACGACGACATGAGACATGATTGGACTGGAAAGAACATGTTGGTCCATACGTCAAATATCAGCCGACGATTGGACCAACCAGTGAGATTTCAGCATTTATTTGTCGACATACCCACTGCACCATTATTCTGTAGAATGTGCAGGACACCTTTTTTGTTCCCATATCAACCAGCACTAAAACCCGTCTTTTGGTTGCGAGTGGTTTCAATCCATATTTTTCATTGACCCATAGCATGGACAGGAGGGGGGAGGCAACCCGCCGCACAATGAAGTTGTAGCAGTGGCACGCGGGAACTTGCAGAAAATTTTTTAAAATTTTGAAAAGATCACAAATAAAACCATTTTTTACAATTTTATTGAAGTGGGGTTGTCTCAAACAAAAAAGGAAAAAGAAAAACAACCCAAATTTGGATCAAAATATGTTTGTGTGTGTGTGTGTGTGAATAAATGTTTTCTTCTATGAACATAATAAAATAAATGTCACTCAAAACTAGCTAATGTGCACCTATAATAAGCTAATTTTGTTAGCAGCTGTAAGAGCTAATCCTAACATAGATGACTTGATAAAACAAAAAGAATTAATTCAAAAGCCACATTAGAAATTGGGCGTTTGATAATTATTTTGAATTAAATGACTCAAGTTACTCAGTTTTATTTTATACTTAAGGTATCCGACTACGTTCGAAACCGTGATTTTAGAAAAGCGCATAGATGGATAATTTTCATGATATTTAGTGTCACTTAGATTAGAATACATGTATAAAAGTGTTTTAAGGACATTTTGACAAAGAAAATTATTTAAATACAATATTTGGGCAAAAAATTAACTTAGAATAACCTTTTTTCAAAATGTTCTCCTTTTGTGAAAAAGGCTTCTATTATAATAATATTTTGCCTGTATATAACTCAGACCTCTGTACAGAGGCTCTACTATGATTTTTGAAAAATTCACATTATTTTCAGAGTTACAATCAATTTAAATAATTATCGGCGTTTTTTTCTTAAAATTTCTCCCCTCTGTTGTCGTAAGACATGGATAAACCCATTTCTAAATTATATATTTAAAAAATTCTATTTGAGCTTCTGTACAGAGGTCTGAGCTATATACAGGCAAAATATTCTTATAATAGAAGCATTTTTCACAAAAGGAGAATAGTTTGAAGATTGGTCATTCTATGTTCATTTTTTGTCAAAATATTTACTTAAATAATTTTTTATTGTAATACTATTCTTAAAACAATTTTATATACATTTTATAATATAAGTGACATTAAATATCATAAATATTATCCATTTATACGCTTTTGCAAAGTCACGGTTCCAAACGTAGTCGGATACCTTAACCTAATTGATTGATCTTATAAAAAGTTAATTAGCAATAAAACCTAAATTTGAACTTTCGTCTTATTTATTATATTTTTTTAAATTTCGAGTACATACATTTGAATTAAAAAATATGCTTTTTGGGTAAAAATCCCACAGTAAGCTTATAAGTAATATCTTTTCACTTTTCCTTGTTTGTTTGTTGGAAAAGTTGAAGATGCACGCATAATTATTTTTTATCAAACAGTGGCACTCTTCCCCAAAAGTTTGACCACCCCTGGCACAGAATGATAAAATATATTTAAGATATCCTAAGATACATAGAGAAAAAAAAGTTTGCGGATATTCTTCATTTCATATTATTTTATTTATACTTGCACAATCTTCCATTGCAAGAATAAGTGTACCCTCATATTTGGGAATGACTAGCATAAGGCTACTTAAAAAGCAATACCATACTTCAAGTTGTTAAAGGAGAATAGAAACTCGAAGAAAGCTTATATAAGAGTTTCCAGTCTCTTGATTACATAAAGCAGTTATGCATGTTTATGTTATTTTAAATGATGTTAATATTGAAGCAATGAAAAAACCCTGCAGTCTACCTCAGTCAACTGTGATGTACACCCAGTTTACGAGCTATTAGTAAGGCACGCCAATTCAGCAAGGTAAAAAAATAATCGTAGACTATAGCCCTTAAAAAAGAAATAATAAATTAAAAACTCATAAGAAAAAAAAGCCGAACATTTGTTTTGTAACACATGACTGATTATTTCGACTAATTAAATGTCATTTCATCTGTACAATTGCGGAGTGTCTTGTAATGTTAAAAAGGAACCTTGGGTTAGACAATGAACAAATGAAATAATAAACTGAGAAATAGGCATAAAAATAACACAACTAAATTTCACCTTGAAATAAACAACAGGGGCTAACGAACTAATTCAATTCCATTAAATCTTTGCAATTTTATAATATTTTGAAACAGTAAAAAAAAAAGAACGTTTGAAAATGCCGCAGATTAATTGGTCTCTAAGTATTCTTTGAGAATGCGCTACACTTTGAAACACGGAGTGTTTCAAAGATAAGCGCTCTCATTTATGTTGTAGTAGATCAATAATAATTTTTGCCGAAAGTGATAAAATTGAAGGATAAAAAGAAAACTGGCAAGTGTGCTAAAAGAGTGTATTTATTATTAAAAAAATTTTTTGTAATAAAGATAAATATTCGTCAAGAAAAATTCTGTTACATAATAGCATCGAACATGACACGGTAAAAAACACAACATTATTTTCAAACAAGTAATATAAAAAAAAAGTTTTTTGGTCAATTCCTACTTAGATCAACAAAGAAAAATTTTATTTTAGCTACTTTTTATTAAATAGTTACAATTAATTTAAATATGTATTTACATATGACAGAATCACAACATTAAGTGGTAATTTATTTTTATTAATTATCATTAAAGTATCGTATTGTCATCCAAAAAAATCGTGCATATAAAATTTCAGTTCAACTGAAGGCTTTAAAACGTGAGAAAAAAACCTTTTCAAATTTTGACACAAGTCGCCAAAAGAGTCGCCAACGTGGCTGTATTTGTAATTCTTTAAATAATTCGTTTTAATCAATTAATTTTTATTAATTATAATTAAATTATTGTATTATCATCCAAAATATTCATGTATATAAAATTTCAGCTCAATTGTGTGAGCACAACATTATTTTTAAAAAAATAAATCTTTTATTACTGTGTTAAATAATTGGTTGACTGGAAGAGGTTGTTTAATCAATAAATGAGAAAATCATTCCACACACACATATATATGTTTAACACACACACACATATATATATATGCACACATTCACACAAGTACACATACATACATACAAGGTGTGACAAATTTGCCAGACTCCGCATGCCCTAGCCGTTAGGCTTGGTGTGAAGGTGTGGGAATGGAATATATTTGACCTTGATCCTTCCGGGGCTAGTGGCATGTTATTCCCTCCCTCTATCTCAGTGATTACCAAGGTAGTCTATATAGACCCCCAGGGGTCTATGACGACCTGCAAGAGAGAGAGAGAGAGGTCCACGACAGCAAAAAAATAATTTGGGGGTCCATGAGGTGTAAATAAGGGTCTAAGATAATGGAGCACGATCGTGACTTAAATTTTAAAAGAATGTTTTATCAAATGGAAATCATATTTTAACTATTTAACATAAAAATTCACTAAACTTAATTAGGTTAATCTGTAATTATAGGGAGACAGCATAAATTTTATTAAAACAAGAATCATCCTTTCAGCGTTTCTTGCCAGAATTAAGCTTAATTAAGCCAGAATTAATATTGGACGTCATGAATTTTCCCTGTTTCTCTATTGGCCACAGACAATCTGCCAGGAAAATAACTTTCTAACGTACGTTCAACATTTAAATTTCCTTTATTCAGATTTAGAAACTAGGTTTGAGAATGCATGTACTTGGTAATTACCACAGAAGGCAATGAATTCATATGGTCACATCGGGGGAAAAAATGACATATTACAAGAGGAAGTAATTGGAATACGCAGTAACGGCGATCTTAAAGTAAAGTTTAGAAACGGGTGTCAGCAATAGTTTTTAATTGCTTTTTTTTTCTTAGTGAGAAGGAGTTCTATGGAGTTGTCGACTGGACACTACTAACCGAGAAAATTTAGGCTTAAACCTGACAAAATTGTTGGCAAATGTTGAAAATTTGTTATTGAAACACCAAATTCATCCCTATCATTATAAACACTTATTTGTTAACCAGTTATTTTATGTATAAATTAAATTTTAAATTAATTAACATGTGGTTCTTAAGTTTTAAACTCTATACTTCACTATAGTTAGAAATTTAAATCTTTTAAAGGAAGTAGCTCTGTACCAGCTGTCATAAGCATATTTAAGTTGAAAATTTTGGAAAAACTCAATATTAGGTAAGCAGGGGTCTACTCCAAACTGAAAAACATGGCAAGGGGGTCTATGAGATAAAAAAAGTTTGGGAACCTCTGCTCTATCTAGTTCAGTTTGTTTTTTATCCTTGTTTGAGAAAAACATTGTGGTGTCGGGGTACCTTGATCATGATAAACTTGAAAATAGAGCTGCGCTTACATTTGAAATTCCTCATGAAATAACAAAATAAAAAAACCCTCAATTTAATGCTTTAAATTGTTAAAAGAAGTGTTTGGAGATAACTGCATTTCACGTGGTCAAATTTTTTTAATGGTTCAAACGATTTTCGGAAGGTAGAGTGATTTTTGAAAATGATGAACGCTCTGGTTGACCTGTGGCATCAAGAACTGATGAAAACTTTAAAAAATAATAATAAAAGTGGTCAAAAAGACTGACGTTTGAGTGTTCGGAAGGTGTCAGATATTACAAACATTGACAGAGAGACAAGGTGGAGAACTTTGGCCAAGAATCTGCATATGGCGAAAGTTTGGGCAAAACTTGTACCGAAGAGCTTGATCCAGACAACGCTCCGGTGCACATTGCGCTCTCTGTAAAACAGTTCTCGGCGAACAAACGTATTACTGTGCTCGAACATTCACCGTACTCACAAGATCTCACCCCGTACGATTTCTGCCTGTTTCTTAAAGTGAAAAATGCATTGAAGGGAACACATTTTTAATCTGTAGACGTGGTGAAGGAAAAAACGCCAGACTTACTGAAGATGGTGACACCTAATGAGCCAAAGCACTGCTTTAAATGGTGGAAAATTCGTATGCAGCTATGTATTGACAGGGAAGGGGAGTATGTTGAAGAGGATTAAATGATATTTGTACTATGTTTTCATTAAAGCTTTTAAGACTAATCCGGCTATTTAATTGTCACAGTAGTATACACTCTGTCACAAAAAAAAATATACTCATATCACGAAACTTGGCAGGAATGTAGTCTGTTAAGAGGTATGATACAAATGTTAAAATTTCGACGCGCAAACGAGACACGGGTAAGCGTTCTATGTGCATATGAGATGTGCAGTTGGGAAAATTTAAAAGCCTGATTGCACTTGCCATAAGGTTATTGAAACAAATCTGTTGACTTGGATGGGCGGTATTGAGACTATAGATGCCTTGGAGACGTAACCGGCGACAGTACGAACAATTGTCAGACTTTGAAAAGGGGCCTGTTGTAGGTATCAGAGAAGCAGGTTGTGTGAGAGGGCGTATCAGTGGCCACCTCAGTCGGAGGAATTTGGTAATTGTTCGGTATTGGCAACAATGGATCACAGGAGGGATAGTTTACCAGCGCGGAGAGCCAGGGCATCCTAGAAACACAACTGCATGCGAGGATCAGGCAACCGTAAGAACGGCCACGTCCTCACCAAAATGTCGCTAAAATTGGTTCGACCACCTTCCAGACACACGGTGTTATCAAGGGAAACCATTGGAAGACGACTGGCCGACGCAGGTATAAGGAGCCGACAACCATTAAGATGCCTACCACTGACTCCATCATAGGCAGTGCCGATGGGTTTTTTCTGACTTCAAGCAAACTAGAGTGTGACCGACTGGATGCGTGTGATCTTCAGTGATGAATCCCGATTCAGTCTCAATGCTGATGACCAGTGCCTACGAGTGTGGTGGGGGCCAGGCCACCGTTTCTATCCGGAATTTGTTGCCAAAAGGCATACGACGATTACGCATGGTATGACAGCGTGAAGAGAAATTTGCTGTGTGGGACACACGATCACCTCTAATTGTTCTTCAACGTACTTTGACGGCATGCAGTTACGTGGACGGAATTTTAACGCCAGTTCTACTTCTTATGCCCCCAAGTCACCTAGGTGCCATTTATCAGCAAGATAACGCTCATTGATATACTACACGACTCTACTAATATTTTCAAGAATTTGATGTACTCTCGTTGTCTGATATGTAGCCAGACCTCTCACCAATAGTGCACATCCCAGATGTGTTTGGAAGTCAACTGGTGTCATCTCGGAATACTGGTGAATTTTACTGCCCAGTTGCAAAAGTTATGGCATGATCTTCCGCAGGAGGTCACAGGTGATCTCACTGATCCGATGCCACGCGGTGTTTCGGCTGGTATAGCTGCCAGAGGTAGATTTACTATCTACTTACTTGTATCTTTTTCATTTGATATCTTCGTAATAAAAGAAATTCTTCTAAATTTGTAATCATTCGCTTACCTCTTCGTACACTAAATACATTTTAAAATTCGTGATATTGGCTCGTTTCCTTCTGGGTTGATATATATTTTTGTGACGGAGTATATACATATATTGCGAAAGTTTCAAAAGTCAGATTTGCTTTAAAACAAATAAGATGTAAGAATTTTAAAATTCTAACTGTGACACTTCTTTGATGTGGCAGCGGTAATCGAAGGGTTATGATCGCAAACTTGTGGCCAGCGTTGTTTCTGTCAAATCGGGATTTTCGAGTCCTGGTGATACTAAAACCTTCTCGTGTAGAAGGGCTAATGTTTGTTAAATCTATCTCTTTGGTATGGTGTGGACGAATGAGGTTAGTTAAGACAACGTTACCGGAGTTAGGAGAGTGGCGTGCAGGGTCAAGTATGGTCTTTGTCATTTGACCGTGGCTCAAAATTACAAGCTGAGGGTTTCGAGACAAATTTTGATCGGTTTTATTTGTTTCTTGTCTTTTTTTTACTTTTTTTTATCTTTGATTTTGTACAAAATGTGCATTTGTATTGAAAATTTTTCACTGTGTATAATATCTTTGCAAGTAGAAACACAAACGTTTTTTTTTTTCTCTTATCCAATATATGTTTTTTATGTGTGTTTTGTTCTTCTTTTTTGCTTTGTATTTCATTGCATTATGCTATTTCCTGTATGTAATTCTTGTCTTAACTAGTCATTAATACTGTTTTCCCGTTATTTAGAGCTGTATTTTTGAACTTATGAAAAGGCCTGAGAAATACATAAATTTACCTTTGTGTACTTCTGTAAAAAATGTAACCGAGCTCCGTCCTTTTATGCGTTCCAACAACAGCCTTCGTGTTGCCAGAAGCGGATTAAACAGGTGGCTGACCTGGTGGTGGGGGCAAACTTGATAAATTCCAGTTATAAATTCAACGTACAAGAAAAAGGTCTTGAATCGATATTGCGAACCCGATGATTTCCCCGGATTTGAGTCGTGTAGCAGCGCTAGCCATCTTTATTCCATACATCTGTATTGTTGTAATCAATTTTTCAATTCCTGCTATTAGCTCACACTCTCTACATATTTATTTATTTGTCTTGGTGGAATTTTCAATTATTAATAAAATACATTTAAAAGCGCTCAATTGAGCTGAAATTTAATTAGGTTGGGGGAAAAGAAATCCATTATTTTTGCATGAAAATCAAGACTTTATTTAACATGCTTCCGATTGTCTGATTTGGATCAAATATGCATCGTTTTGTTGTATAATGTGTTGCCATTTTAAAGGTAGCTTCGTAATACCTCTCTCATAGAAGTCTTGGCCCTTATTGGCTAAAACATCTAGTAATCGATTTTCACAATCTTCTTTTCATCCCAATTTCTTATCTCACTCAGGAGGTTTTGCAATGTAAGAAAAAGGTGGTAATCGCTTGATGCCAGGTCCGGACTATATAGTGGATGCATTAAAACTTCCCAACCAAGCTCTCAGAGGTTCTGGCGAGTCACTACAGAAGTGTGTGGCCTGGCGTTGCCTTGATGGAACGCAACACCTCTTCTGTTGGCCGATTCTGGCCATTTCTGGTCAATCACTGGCTTCAAACGGTCCAGTTGTTGACTGTAGAGACCTGAATTTAGTGTTTGGCCATGCGGAAGCATCTCCTAATAAAGGATTCCTTTCCAGTCCCACCAAATACACAGTAGAACCTTCCTGGCCGTTAGTTCTGGTTTGGCCACCGTTTGAGCTGCTTCACCGCACTTTGACAATGATCATTTTCGCACAAGGTTGTAGTATGTGACCTATTTCTCATCCCCAGTCACCATCCGCTTAAGAAATGGGTCGATTTCATTCCTTTTGGTGAAGGCTTCGCAGATGGAAATTCGATCCATCATGTTTTTTGGTGTTAATTGGTGTGGCACCCAAGCATGAAGCTTCCTTTTGAATTCAACTTTGCGCAAATGGCTTAAAACTGTTTTATGATCAATCTTTAGCCCCTGGGCGGTGCTATGACTACTAACAAGCCGGTCATCTTCGACATTTTCGACGAAGGGCCTGCTTGTTCGAGGTTCATTTTTAACATCAAAAATACCTGAACCGAATCGACGAAACCAAAATTGCACGTACACGGAGAAAAAAAAATACTCAAAAATGATCACGTAGACATGCTTATTTTGAAATTAGTGTGTTTGTATCAGATTTGAACGCAGGTCTTTCTCGAATTTGATACAGTACATGTACTCAAAAACCCCTAAAAACACTCTCAGACAAATTTAAAAGATATTCAGGATTACAGAAGCTCTTTTAATATTCTGGATAGAAATTTTAAAAATTGGGGTTCAACAACAAACTCAATTCTCTTAAATCTACCGAACTATATTTCGTATCTACCACGCTACACGCGGAGGAACACATGAGTATTAAAATGCGTATAGATCCTTTGTTGTTATTTCTGATTTTCTCTTGTTTGTAAATCGAAAAGTACGTGACTTGTTTTTAATACAAGTTTAATATGCTGATAGAATTATTAATTACACTCTCTATATGATTGACAGCCAATTTAGCTATGTGATAAATATTTACTTTATATTGGTAGGTTATTTAAAAAAGACTAGTGTTATTAATTTAATGCAATTTACCTGATTCATTAGTCAATTGTTTGATTTATTCAGATCAAAACTAAACAACTGTAAGCAACATTCGTATAAAACCCATCCTGGGTTCAAGTGTAGAATAGAGAGAGGGGGGCTTCGCAAAGTTAATTTTGTAGCAACCAAAACTGGTGATAATTGGCTTAATTTAGCGATAGGTGTTACGAAGTGGTATTTTCCAATGAAAATAAAGAAATGTTAATGAGAAATAAAAAAATTGTAAATATAGCCAGTAATACGTTTGGCGATCAATTCCGGTTGCCAAATCCAAAGGGCCACAATTTTACACTTTAACCCAAAATCGGAAAAACTTTAATCTATGTCATTACACAAAGCCAACTACAAAACCCCATTTTTGATTCTGCTTTGAAAGGTGGTCATGCAATGATCATTATGTCGCATGAAGTTTGCAGTAATAGTACTATTGTTTCGCAGTAGAATATGCTTGTGTGAATTGTAGCATTAACATGTTTGAATATGCAATATGGTTTTATGGACTGAACATAGTATTAAGTTTTTAATCAATTAACACTGTTAGGAGAAGGTACCATGAATGTGGGAATAAATACAATTTTAGACAACCCACATTGAATCCAAATCATTACTAAAAAGATTCAGGATTTATTTGAATTTTACTACATTTTCAAAACCCGCAAAAATTACTTTATTTCTTCGTACATTTATTTTTATAGGCAAATAATTGAAGTATTCATTTTCTAGTTTGGAATAATTTTAGTTTTATTTTCATACTGAACTCTAAAATGGTTTGCATGTTGTGAGTGACTGTCTTGAAAAAGGCAAGTTTACAAAAAAAGTTTTTGTTGACAATTATTAATCTTTTGAGGAGACTAAATTCTTGAAACGTTTTAAGTTCTTTTTTAGCTTATTAATTAAGTTATGGAAAATGTCTTAAAAGTTCCCATACAGAAATTATTTAAGAGTTTCAACAATTTCAATACACTTATTTTATGATTCCTTTCAATTTCTTATATTGAAATAATCAAAATTAACGGAACAGAAATTACAGAATGAGTAAAATTAGTTAGTAAAATTGAACATGATATATTTCAAGAATGATTTGTACTTTTCAGTATTAGACATTAAGTATATAAAAATTAAATCTACTTAACTACTAATATTTAATGGATATTTTGTCTTATTAATAATTGATCTGCATTGTTTAAATTAGATTTATCACAGTACTTACACATTATCACAGCATTTTGGTAGCATTATATTAAACGAAACACATGAAATTGCCAATTCAGCGCAAACAACGCATGCAAAATTGGTATTGCCAACTTGGCGAGTTATCTTGAACGTTGTCACCATAGTATGTAAGTACCGATTTATATTATAACATAGTACAGAAAGGCAGTGGCATGACAGAGAACATTTGGACCCCTCCCCCGTGAAAAGTCAGGTTTTGGGCCCCCAAGTTGGAATTTACGAAGGGTAGGTATACTTGGCGACTGTAAGGCTTTGGGCCCCCAAGGACCCAGGACACCCCGCAATATGAGGGTGTATGTTAAGCCACTGCAGAAAGGCTATACTTTCATGACCATAAAACTTTGCTTTGATTGAAAACTATTGTGATATTTCTAAAAAATCTTATTAATCTGATATTTTTTATAATAAACTTACAAGCTCAGTCAAAGTAAGTTCTAATTCACAACATATTGATCTTCTGGTTTATAACACACCTTTAATGTGACCATAGTGTTTTGTTTATTTGTGTGAAAATAAATGAGATACATATAAGATTTTTTATATTTAACCTGATTAAGTATATATATATATTACGCTTTTATTTATTTATCCGTGATTATGTATATGTGGTCACTTCAAGGAACATGGTATCATATGCGAGATTATGTTTTCCTCTTTCTGAGTCCTGTGATCATACTGGTGTTATCTGGATTTGGAATGATTATAAACCATAAATTTTTTTTTGGCGAAGAATTTATATGAATTTTGAAATGAAGTTAGGCTTAACAGCGAAAATCAACTGGTTCTGAACGGATTAAAGGACGAGAAAATTTAGGTACTTACATATTATTGCAACAATGCCAACATTCAAAATAGTTGGCAACCTTATTTTTCCATGTGTTGTTTATACTCAATTGACACGACTATGTGCTTCAATTCAAACAATCTCACCAAAACAGTTGCAATAGTATGTAAGTACCAAAAATTAATCCAGCTTTGGTACAAAAACTTCTGTATGCAGGTATATTGTACATGAACAGAAACACGCAAGAAATCTTCTATAACATGTAAGTACTGATTTATCTTATAACATAGGGCAGAAAGGCAATGATGTAACGGAGGACATTTGGGCCCCCCTGCAAAGTAAGGTTTTGAGCCCCCAAGTTGGATTTTACAAAACGTGGGTACTCGGTGGCTTGTAGGTTTTGGGCCCCCTGGGACCCAGGGCACCCTACAATATGGGGGTGAACGTTACACCACTGCAGAAATGCTATACTTTCATGAACAATACTTTGCTTTGATTGAAAACTATTGGGATATTTCTAAAAAATCTTATTAATCTGATATTATATATATTATTATTATATACATTGGGCCACAAAAGTGTTCGTACACTTGCAATTTCTTATAAAATTTAATGTTTTCGACTAATAAAAATTAATATATTGTAATTTTTTTGTGATATCTTCAACTTGTTCTTAATGGAATGACATAATTAATTTTTTGAAAATAGTATAACTATTTTTTTAAAAAATTAATAATCAAAAAGCTACTGAAAAATTATGCTACAAAAGTCTTCGTACACTTAACAAACATCTCAACTTAGCTTTAAATATTGTATTTCTTTATTAATTTAGCACTTAGTAGGATATCTTTTAGTGTCTACATCTTGGTATAGATTTAATCAGTTTTTTTGTAATTTCTGCATCGATTTTCTTCCATTCTTCTGTGATTATTGTTTTTACTTCACATTTTTTGTTTATTTGTCATGTTTTCATTTTTTTACATCAAAATCTCATCAACTATGGTATACTGGGCTAAATAAAGTGTATGAGGTGGTGTTTCATAATTTGAGGACAGTTATAGAGACATCAGTGACATACATTGAGAGCAGTGCGCTTGGCATTATCCTATTAAAAAATGAAATCGTTTCCAATATCCAAATTTTGGGCGTATAACTTAAAATTTCTCTTTAAAATATTTACCTCCCCCTCCCTACAGAAGAACACTTCCACCTCCATGTTTTATTGATCCAACTAGATTCTTAGGATTAAGTTTCAGAAAATTCAAAATTGACAGCAAATTGATTGGTATGGCAGAAAATTCAACATT
This sequence comes from Trichonephila clavipes, assembly GCA_019973935.1. Classification (NCBI taxonomy): domain Eukaryota; kingdom Metazoa; phylum Arthropoda; class Arachnida; order Araneae; family Nephilidae; genus Trichonephila; species Trichonephila clavipes. Next base: position 1,746 of record BMAU01009107.1, on the reverse strand, counting down.
TCTGGTTCCGATAGGCCCATAATAGCTTGTAAATGAAAAAGTAAGGAGTTTAATCCCATGAATTTATGTGGAACAAAAACTCCTCCACCTCCATATTTTAGCATTGAAGTGAAGGTGTTCTGACGGGAAGGGTGTAAATTGGCCTCAGAATTAGGTAATTTGGTATTTTTTGATGTTATTGTGAATCATGAGTTCTATTTAAATATTTTAAAGAGAAATTTTAAATTATCTGTCCGAAATTTGGATATTGGAGACGACTTAATTTTTTAACAGGGTAATGATGCCAAGCGCAATGTTCTCAATGTACGCCACTGGTGTCTCTATAACTGTCCCCAAATTAAGAAAACACTTCCTCATACACTTTATTTATCCCAGTAGAACATATTTGGTGAGATTTTGATGTAAAAAAAGAGAAAACATGACAAATAAATACAAAATGTGAAGTAAACACAATAATCACAGAAGAATGGAGGAAAATCGATGCAAAAATTACAAAAAACTGATTAAATATATACCAAGAAGCTTAAATATTGTTGTGGACACTAAAAGATATCCTACTAAGTGCTAAATTAATAAAGAAATACAATATTTAAAGCAAAGTTGAGATTTTTGTTAAATGTACGAAGACTTTTGTGGCGTAATTTTTAGAAGCTTTTTGATTATTAGTTTTTTAAAAATATAGTTATACTACTTTTATAAAAAATTAATTATGTCATTCCATTAGGAAAAGTTGCATATATCACAAAAAAATTGCAATCACAATATATTAATTTTTATTAGTCGAAAACATTAAATTTTATAAGAAATTGTAAGTGTACGAACACTTTTGTGACCCACTGTATATATAATAAACGCACAAGCCCAGTGAAAAATAAGTTTTAATTTACAAAACATATTGATCTTCTGGTTTATAACACACCTTTAATATGGTCATAGAGCTTTGTTTATTTGGATGAAGATGAATGAGATATACATCAGATTCTTGATATTTAACCCTATTTATATTTTACGCTTTTATTTATTTATTTGTTCAGGATCATAATTACATATATGTGATCTCTTCAGGGAACACGGTATGATATGTGAGATTACGTTTCCCCCTTTATGAGTCCTGTGTGATCATACTGATGTTCCCTGTATTTTATTACAGCAAAGATTTTATAAGAATTTACATACAGGAAGCACCAAAATAATAAAACAAGTAATTCTTTTATAGATATTGCACTTTTTCAGTTGGATTTTTGTGTTTTTTTTCTACTGCATTAGTTGGAAAAATATACTTATTGACATAAATATTTTTTTAACAGATTAAAGCATAGATGAAACAAGTTTCTTATTGTTAGATAATGGGACGTTGAAAACTAATTCGTAAAGATTGTTTCAGTGGGGAAAAAAGTGAAAGACTTGTATCTCAGAAAATTATCATAATATTTATTCATACTCAATTATACTTGTCCGCTATTAATATCAAGTTTCTTCCGCGGAATTACAAAAGCAGAAAAACAAGATAGGATAGTAGAAAGCATCCTTAAAAGACATTTTTTTTTACATTTCAGGTTGGAGGGGAAAAGAGACAGCTTGTCGTTTTTGAGTATTGAAATTAATGTTCTAATTTGATATCGGTACACTACGTACCAAGTGTTTTTGTTGACAATTGTCAAGTTAGGCGATAACATTCCAATATGGTTACCAATACCTTTAAATTTGGTTTTGTGGTTGTCATCCATTGTTTTTTCTTCTATTATA
>BMAU01009102.1:0-13404 GCA_019973935.1 Trichonephila clavipes | reverse complement strand
GAAGGCATTAAGGCAACAGGGACATCATATACTTCTTCAAAAAAACTGATTTTTCATCTTTCTAGTTCTAAAACATACTGTACTAGTGCTTATTTTTCTGAATCTAAAAATGTATAATTTCTTATATGTTTGTTGGATAAAATAGCCCTATGGCAGACATCTGAAGAAAGATGTAAAAATGTAAATAAATGGCCACGCCCTTTTGACGCGCCCCTTTTTGAACTTTAAATATTAGTAGTTTCCCCTGTTTTTATCTATATTAATCCCTTTTGATTGTTTTTTCGTTTGGAAATGTTGACCCCGCTACTTCTTTTTAGCCACGCTTGTGCCGTGAGCTATTGTTCCAAGCTGTGTGACAAAATTTCTTACTTTAAATTTCGGTTTATGGCAATGTTTTGAACGGAGTTCCTGCTCACTCCTGAAGTTTCTTGTGGCATACAACTACTAAATTTTACGTTAATTTTCGTAAGAAATATTTATTTTTACTTATAATTATTAATATTCATAAGATTTTAAAAGTATCTTAATCTCTTTTTAAACGAGTAATTATGCCGTAAGAATAAAAAATTGGCAGAAGGAAGCTTATAGTAGCAACTAACATAAAAAGTCTAAATCGATCTGAAGAATTGCTTTTGAGTTCGCGGGGAGTGCTTCTAGGAGAAAAATTAGTACTATCGGATTTGTGTACTACAAGAACAAGATTCTCAAAATGTAAACATGATCGTTGGAACTGGATTTATTATCTTCCCCTTATGAAAAATCTCTTATGTTGTAAATTATTAGCTGTTCTTCAGGAGAAAATTGGAGCTGAGAGAAGATTTAAAAAAGTCGTAGAGATTTAGCTGTGAGTTTGGAAAATAATTTGTCACAACTCAGTGGAGAATAGATGAGCACAATGTCATCAAAAATATCAAATAAATGTTATGACGAAGAACCTAAGATTGGACATATGGAATGAGAGCTATTGGAAAAGGTGGAGCCGCTGCTCGAATATTCTGTGGCCTCCATGAATTTGCCTCCACCACCTGCAAAGTTTGAACGCCATAATTATTTGTTTTAAAATGTTTTAAAAAAACATCATTAGTGGAAGACTCCATGAATGCAGCTGTTCACGAAGCAGTCATAGCGAATGATAATAATTCAAATATAGCTGTGGTTGTGGATGGCACACGGCATAAAAGAGGCTATTCTTCAGTAAATGGAGTTGTATGTGCTACGTCTGTTGAGAACGGAAAGGTTAGTCGCACCTTTGAAGCTCTCACAAAAATATTGTCCTTCATGTAAGGGTAAAAAAACATGTGAAAATTGTGCTAAAAAATTAGCGGAAGGATTCAGTGGGGAATGGAAATGATCGGGGTAGCTAAGTATAGTTTCAGCGATCTGAAAACATCACGAAAAGCATGTTATACGCAGGTATCTTGGTGATGGGAACTCAAAAGGATTTCTTACTATAAAAGAAGCAAAAGCATGCGTGCGACACAGAAGTTGAAAAATTCAGGGGAATGTGCTGGCCATGTGCAAAAGCGTATGGGCACAAGGGCTGAGGAAACATTCCTAAAAATGAGCAAAAGCTGAAGGTCTAGGCTATCATGATGGGAAAAATATTTCGACTGCGGACTTGGCTAACGCTTAAAGAAGTGTGACTCAGTCCAAACATTATTATGGGCTAGCAATCCGTAAAAATTTGTCATCATCTGTGGAGGACATGAAAAGAGTTTCTCACAGTGGGGCTATTTATTTTCATAAACTAAGTACTCGAGGGATAATCCCCTTCAACACGCTTTGTGAGTCCTCTTGGTGAGGATAGCTGGCGCGGTTATAAACCGTAAAGCATTGTTACGGGGGAATTTTATATTCACAAGCATTCTTTACCTGAGTCAATTTTATTGAAAGTGAAAAAAGTGTGTGTTCTCGGGATCTCACAGAGAAGGACTTATTGAAAAAGTGCCTTCATGGAAAGGAACACACAAATCCCAATGAAAGTTTTGAACAAAATGTATTTGGGAGCGAGTTCCTCAGCAACAGTTTTTGTTGGGCACTGAAAACCTTTGAAATTTGGAGTTATGGATGCTGTACCATATGTTTTAACGATGGATATGTAAGTAGGATTAAAAGTCTTTGAAGCTCTGGGCATTAAACCAAGATACAACACGGAACGTGCCTTACTTATAATTAGCAACAAACGAATTTTTGAGGCTGAACGTATAGTAAATAAAGTGTCATTGGAAGCCAGAAATAAAGAAGAAGGTCTTTAAAAGGGAAAATGGATAAACAGAATTTAGATGAAGAAAATGAATACCGAAGCAGGGGAAATAATTAATCAAATCTATAATGTAAGTGTGAGAAATTTTTTTTTTGTTAAGAAGTTTTTATTATATTTTTTCTCGAATGTTTAATATTTTTTTAAATTCTAGGTACACTTTAAAAAACTATTGTAGCAGGTATTGTTTGAAAACCTTTTATATATCTTAAACAGGATACATGTGCATGCAGTGAACTAAAAATATCTTTAGTAGTGTGTCTAATTTTTGAAAATTGATTTTATATGTGTAAAAAAGAAAAATTAAGATTTTCATAATTTTAAGGTTTTATGATTATTTTAAGAAATTATGCAATTATATAGAGAGCAGAGAGAAAGATATATATATATATATATATATATATATAATATAAATTATTAAAAACAGATCTATTTCCGTATGTTTATCATGTTACCTACAGCATATATAGAGTTTGTAAATTTTGTATTATTCAAAGAATATTTTTTGTAAGAAATGGTACCTATACATGAAAATATGTATTACAAGATCTCGAAAATTATGTCCATAAAAGAACAAACAAAGGGAAAAAACATGAATTTAAAATTACTTTTGAGAAACTCCTTCAGAAAATGGTTAAGGATTATTATTATCTCATATAAAAATAGGCAAATACTAATTAAGTGTATACAGTGTGAAAATATTGTGCCTTTACTTTTTCACTGATAAAAGCATATTTTTTTATTTAGTACATTTTAAAAAACTATTGCACTATATGATTCGATTTTATCACTTTCTATACAAGATGCTCATGCATATAGTGAACCTGTTTATTAAAATAAGTGCCTAATTTTTAAAAATTGTTTTATGCATAAAAAAGCAGAAAATAAAAAAATTTCAAATTTCAAAGTTTCATAATTTTTAAAGAAACTATACTAAAATTTTACTAAAAAAGGGTTTCACTGTATTTTATGTATTGTTTTATATATGTGTAAAATATTTTGCATAAAAAAGGATACTTTTTTAAAAATGGTACCTAAACATAAGTATATATTACGAGTTCTCAAAAATTATGTATTACTTAAATTAAGCAGAGTAAAAAAAAAACTTTGGAGTAAAAAGTTATTTTTGTAGTTCTACAGAATAATTAAATTATCTTTATTATAGACATAAAAAAATCTAAGCTCTATTGAAATTTTAAATGATATATGTCTCATAAACAAAGGGTCTTAATTTTGGCATTTTACTTTCGAGCATGTCCTGGTTCCCTTTTAAATCAGACCTCCTGGAAAGAAAACAAACGGATAATTGCAATAATTCATATAGTCTCTTAGGAAAGAGCAAATACAATTCATGAGTACTATAGTGGCTATATTGTACACCTAAAACTTATTCTCTATCTCACAGATTTTTATATACTATTAAGTAGTGAGGTTAATTTTCTGCATTGAGTTGCTCCAACTCAAAGTGCCAATTCGGCTAGATTGCCAAACCTGAAATTAGGAGAGGAGAGATTATTGTTACAGAGCGAGGGAGAATCTTTTTATTTTGTGTTCGAACTAAATTGGATGTCCTATTCATTAAGAACATATGATGATATTTTTACCAATATGCATTATTTTGTTACAAGGTATATTAAATATTTCCTTCTTCAAATTTTCAAAACATAATTGGAATTTTTATTTTTTGAATAAAAATTTGTTCCAATGTTCAATCTGATGTGTATTTTAAAAACGCAAAACAAAAATTGCAATTTTCATTACATATGCCATTTGAAAGTTTGCAAGTGATTTCTCTTCTGTAGGTGTCGCAAGATATTTTTGAATCAAATAAGACGATTCGATGAATTTATCTTTAGAAGTAACAGTAAGAACATATACTTTCAATTTCATATTTTGAGAAGAGAAAATATTGCAACCACTATCTATAAATATTTGAAACATTTTTCGCATGTCTCAGGTTTCATTAAATTTTTCTGATAAAAACTTTTTTTTTTTTCCAGAAGGGGGTAGTTTTCTCGGCTTATATCTTTGCCTGATCATAAATCAAAATATTTATAGAGATACGTCTGAATTCTTTACAGATCTTTGAAGAAACCATTAGGGGAATCGATTTTATTCCTAATAGCAAATCGAACGTATGCATGTTTAAATATTTTATGCTTTTTCAAGAAAAACAAAATAATCTTAAAATAGTCCTTTCAATAAATAAAATCAAAAAACAAGTAATATAAAAAAAATTTCGGACGAATAGAAAAAGTATTTTATTCACGATTGATAATTTGAATAAGATATTTAATAAGATATATATATATATATATATATATATAATTTAAGTATAGGGGGAAACAGTGAACTAATAGTAGGGAACTGAAAAAAAAAGAGTATGCTTTGTCTGCATTGTTGTAACAATGCAAACCTGGTTTGGCTAGTTTGGCTATAAAAAAGGTTTTCGATGCCAAATCTCCCTTGACTTTGTCTTAACAGTTACATTGTTACAACAATAGAGACGAATCTATGATGGCATCAGAAACCGGTAAAAAGGAAAACAACATGGCAGCATCTGTAATTCTTTAAATAATTAGTTTCAATCAATTACTCCCAATAATATGATTAAATTATCGTATTTTTACCCAAAATCATAGTGTATAGAAAATTTCAGCTCAAATGAGTTCTTTAAAATGTGAGGAAAGAAACCTTTTCAGGTCTTGACACAAGTCGCCAAAAGGGTCGCTACGTCTCCAAAAATGATGCCGACGTGGTTCTATTTGTAATTCTTTGAATAATTAGTTTTAATCACTAAATTTTTATTAATTATAATTAAATTACTGTATTGCCATCCAAAATAATCATGTATATAAAATTTCAGCTCAATCGAGCATTTCAAAATGTATTTTATTAGCGATTGAAAATTCCACCAAGATAAATAAATAAATATATAGAGAGTGTGAGCTAATAGTAGGAATTGAAAATGTTTATTTTCCTCCGTCGCATTTTCTTTTATCATACAAATCATAAGACTATATTGTGGATGAAAATACATTCTTAAATCATTTCTGAATATGGATTCTAAAATATTAAGCATACTTTCGATTTATATTATTTTATAAGCTAAAGAAAACATCATTAGAAGAATAATTAATATAATTTACACTTCATGAAAAAAATTGAAGCTGTGGCAAAGCTGCAAAGGCATTTTCCAAAATCTTAAGACTCCAGCCAAAATTTTCTGAAAGTGTATTCGGCTTTATTTATTTTCAGGTAGAGATATATCTCTTTTGCAGAATGTTATGTTCTCTATATTTTATTTTCTTGTGCGTATTGAATATTTAATTACTTTTCAAAACAACATCTGGAATCATTTTCAAAAATAAAATTGGCAAAATACCACGGTAATTGAATTTTAGGTTAAGAATGATCGCTTAAATTTTTTAACATTGCATCTTTTTGTTCTTTTCAGCATTTTCTAAATAACAAAAGGTATCATAGAAAACTTAAATTCGAATTCTCATGGACGATCAGTAGGTTGAAATACACTGGTGTGCAAAAGTTAAGACGAGACGGTTTTTTCAATATAACTTTGTACAAAGCTTTCCAAATCAACACATTTGATCACCGTAAGATCCCCAATACATAGGGACATGTGTAATATGTAAGCAACACTTACTAAAAGAGAAATCAGAGGGATAAAAAGAAGCTTGATATTGAAAAAGTAGCATGGAGCGCAATGCGACTGAAGGCCGAAACATCCTTGTGATGGGTGTCCAGTAAGAAACATCCGGTCTTTAGTAGGGGATATGATATCCCCTGAGTGCTAGGCAGATTTCACAGCGTCTGCCCATGCTGAGAATGAGGGAGTCAATGAGTTGTTGAGGCATTGCTGCCCATTCGTCTTGCAGCGCCAATCGAAGCCCCGAATGAATATCCTCACTCTCTAAGAGCTGTTCGGCAGCTACTGTGCGATGACATGGTGCATTGTCGTCCATGAAAAGGAACCGTAGACACATAGCGCCTCTAAAAAGACGCACATATATGGAAGAAGAATCTCGTTACAATAACGGGTTCCGTTGACTGAACCTGCGTCGAAGATGTGAAGGTCTGTACGACTGCAAAGCATGATGCCTCCCCAAACGAGAACACCGTGACCTCCATACCTGTTCCTTTCAATGATGTTCGAGGGATGATTGTGGCTTCCCCCACTCTTTCCAGATGAGTATGATGAGAATCGCTACTCAAACTGAATCTGCTCTCATCTGTAAAGAGTACTCGTCCCCATTCATTGTCTCTCCAATTCCGTGTTCCCGGCACCACAGAGAACGCCTTCTCCGATGGGCAGGCGTTAAATGTACACACCGTACGGTGTGGGCGTCGTGCAACAGACCACCACCGTGCAGTCTTCTGGCCACTTCGGTAAACGTAAGGCGATATTGGTCGTCCAGTCTCCTGCAGCCGTGTGTCTAGCGATTTCTCCCGCTGTCTGCCGCCTGTTTCTTCTGGTCTGTAAGACAATGTACCGGTCATCTGCGGTATGGTTCCTCGTGGACGACCACAACTGAACCCCCCGGATAGCTGCTCCTGTAGTTTGAAATTGTCTCCAAAGTCGTGAAACGATGCTATGAGCAATTCGAACTCTGCAGCCAAACGTCACACTGCGGCCTTCCTCCAAATTCCCAATGATTCGACCTCGGATAAAAGCATCCAGATGTCGTCTAACAGATTGATTATTCGCCATTTGTCACTGAGGCAGCAACTTGGTGTTATTTTAACTGCTATACGGCGTGCAATCTCTTTGCCAGAAATACTGATCTTACACCGACAACATGCTTTTATACTAACTCAGACACTCCCCCATTACGTCTACCTGCATATCTGCGCATGTGCTACGGTACATCACCTTACCTAATCTCCTGATTGGACTTCCTGTCCGCTCTGCCTCTTCGTTCAGCAGACATGCTAATTTTTGACTTCGTACTTTATTTTTGCACACCAGTGTACACTGCTGGACAATTGCTAAGGACGGATCCCAAATTGCTATGTAGCATAACATTAAGCGAGACATGAGGCCTAGTAGGATAAAATATAGTTGCCACACTGTTCAGACATTAGAATAAAGAATATTTATTGTTCTGGAAAGTACAAAAGCTGTGAAACATCTGAAAGAAAAAAAATGTTCATTTGATCTGCGTACGGCAGTGCTTCTCAAACTTTCAATACTGGCGCCCCCTTTTCAATCACAATTTTTATCGCGCCCCCTTATACATAATAATTTACTGAATGCAATAATAATGCACTTTTACGATAAAGCAACAATATTTATTATAAACCGTACAAATTCATGACATAAGTATTAAATTTTGTATATGTTACTTTTACAAAAAAGTTAAGTAATAGTATAATTACTAAGTTATTTTTCCTTTCTCTGATTTTTAAATTGGAACATATTACAAAATGCGGTGGTTTAACTTAGAAGACAAAATATAGATATCAGCTAAATATAGAAAATGAACTCAGAGGCTCAATTTCTTATCTTAAAACTCCTTTCAAAACTTTGCTCTGTAAGACAAGCCCATGGAAGTAGCTAATAATTATTAAACTTGTTCTTAATTTAGTATTAATTAATTAGTCCTTAAATACTCTGTGCGCCACTCATACATTAAAAGCAGTGTTTCTCAAACTTTCAATACTGGCGACCCAATTTTCAATCATAATTTTTGTCTCGCCCCTGTACAACAATAATGTATTTACTGCAATAAAATGCACTTTGAGAGAGAGACGCTAAAGTTACAATACGATCTTAATTATAAACCGTACAAATTAATACGATAAGTATATTAAATTTTGTGTATATTTTAAGTAATATATATAATATATATATATATATATTTTAAGAAAATTACTTAAAATATATATATTACTTAAAGAATTATGTTATTTTTCTTTCTCTAATTTTTAAATTGGAACAGATCGCAAAATGATGTATTTAATTAAAGATTTATTTCCTTCAGCATTCATTTCAAAGCACAAATGTCATTAGAAAAATAGTCTAGTCAATGTCGCTCTCTATCATATCCATCACATCTGGCATTATAGGGTACGTTTGCGTGAGTCTGGGCAACCTATCGGACGTCTGCGCAAAACATGTAAAAAATGCTTTTCCTCGTACAATTTCCAGTCGTTTGTCGACTCGATACCCTATAGCTACCGAATCTAGCTTGAATGTACATTTTTTAAAATTTCCACGTTAATTGTAATTCACGGTAATTAAGTATTTACGGCAGTAAATTAAAACAATATCATACATACATTTTAAATCGTAAAGCAAACATTCGACCATAATAAAGAATCAACAAGTACACAGACGAACGAGCATGGTTCCGAAAATTAAATCAAGGGCGATCTTCTCAAAAATACTTAAATTTTGATTTACTAATTACTGAAGTAAATGATGAAAAAAAAAAAAAAAGCCCCAGCTCGATATGTGTTAAAAACTTACAAATCTGTAGAACAAACATGTGAAAGTTGTTTTTAAAAACATGTAAAATCATTTGGCTATGTTGGCAAAAGAATTTAAAAAGTATTTTCTGGATGAGGACAGCTTGGTAGCAAGTTACGAGTGGATTAGGATCTATTTCAAGATACTCCAGAAGGGCTCTCAACTTCCGAAGAAGAGATCTTCATAGATTTCACATGTGCAGTGAAAAATTAAAAGGCAATTTTGTAATAAATCGCTCTTTGAATTTGGGGTAGAGGTGGATGAGGAATTATCTGTACTGAAAACAAAAGCACTTCGTATACTATTACCATTTTCAAACATCCTACCTTTTGCAAACCGGATTTTCTGCAGTGGATGCCTTGAAGACAAAAAATATAGATCTCAGCTAAATATAGAAAAATAACTCTTTAAGTGTCAATTTCTGATATTAAAACCTTTCCTTTGAAAAACTTTCCTCTACAAGACAAGCCCGTGGAAGTCCCTAATAATTATTAAACTTGTTCTTAATTTAGTAATAAGATTGATTGATTGAATATTAACGTCGCACTGTTCAGCTGCACGAGGGCTTTTGACGACGGACCACGCAATTTTGAACCACTGGTCAAGTGACGTGGATGACACCTGAGCTGGCACCCCCTCTCCTAACTACCACACCACACCAACGGGAGGACGTTTCAGCTCTCGACAGATTTAACGTGCAACGCTGCCTCTACACGGCGGGTCTTTAGTGGTACTGGGCTCGAACTCGTGACAAGGCAAGCCACGATCCGATACCTATACCACTTGGCTACCGCGGCCAAATTAAGTAATAAGAAATTATTTATAAAATACCTTCTTCAGTACTGATACATCAAACGTATACTGGCTGAAACACCGACTCTTCGCATCGAGCGCATGTGCTACGGTACATCACCTTTACTTAATCTCCTGATTGGACTTTCTGTCCGCTCTGCCTCTTCGCTCAGCAGACATGCTAATTCTTTTGACTTCGTACTTTATTTTTGCACACCAGTGTACTACTGCTGGACAAATTGCTATGACGGATCCCAAATTGCTATGTAGCATAAACATTAAGCTGAGACATAAGAGGGGCCCAGTAGGGATAAAATATAGCTGCCACACCGTTCAGACATTAGAATAAAAGAATATTTATTGTTCGGAAAGTACAAAAGCTGTGAAACAGCTCGCTCGGAAAGAAAAAAAATGTTCATTTGACTCATGCGTACGGCAGTGCTTTCAAACTTTCAATACTGGCGCCCCCTTTTCAATCACAATTTTTATCGCGCCCCCTTATACATAATAATTTACTGAATGCAATAATAATGCACTTTTACGATAAAGCAACAATATTTATTATAAACCGTACAAATTCATGACATAAGTATTAAATTTTGTATATGTTACTTTTTAAGCAAAAAAGTTAAGTAATAGTATAATTACTAAGTTATTTTTCCTTTCTCTCTGATTTTTAAATTGGAACATATTACAAAATGCGGTGGTTGCTTAGAAGACAAAAATATAGATATCAGCTAAATATAGAAAATGAACTCAGAGGCTCAATTTCTTATCTTAAAACTCCTTTCAAAAACTTTGCTCTGTAAGACAAGCCCATGGAAGTAGCTAATAATTATTAAACTTGTTCTTAATTTAGTATTAATTAATTAGTCCTAAAATACTCTGTGCGCCACTCATACATTAAAAGCAGTGTTTCTCAAACTTTCAATACTGGCGACCCAATTTTCAATCATAATTTTTGTCTCGCCCCCTGTACAACAATAATGTATTTACTGCAATAAAAATGCACTTTGAGAGAGAGACGCTAAAGTTACAATACGATCTTAATTATAAACCGTACAAATTAATACGATAAGTATATTAAATTTTGTGTATATTTTAAGTAATATATATATATATATATATATATATATATATATGAAAAATTACTTTAAAAATATATATATTACTTAGAGAATTATGTTATTTTTTTCTTTCTCTAATTTTTAAATTGGAACAGATCGCAAAATGATGTATTTAATTAAAGATTTATTTCCTTCAGCATTCATTTCTCAAAGCACAAATGTCATTAGAAAAATAGTCTAGTCAATGTCGCTCTCTATCATATCCATCACATCTGGCATTATAGGGTACGTTTGCGTGAGTCTGGGCAACCTATCGGACGTCTGCGCAAAACATGTAAAAATGCTTTTCCTCGTACAATTCCAGTCAGTTTTGGTCGACTCGATACTCCTATAGCTACCGAATCTAGCTTTGAATGTACATTTTTTAATTTCCACGTTAATTGTAATTCACGGTAATTAAGTATTTACGGCAGTAAATTAAAACAATATCATACATACATTTTTAAGTCGTAAGCAAACATTCGACCATAATAAAGAATCAACAAGTACACAGACGAACGAGCATGGTTCCGAAAATTAAATCAAGGCGATCTTCTCAAAAATACTTAAATTTTGGATTTACCACTACTGAAGTAAATGATGGAAAAAAAGCCCCAGCTCGATATGTGTTAAAACTTACAAATCTGTAGAACAACATGTGAAAGTTGTTTTTAAAACATGTAAAATCATTTAGCTATGTTGGCAAAGAATTTTAAAAGTATTTTCTGGATGAGGACAGCTTGGTAGCAAGTTACGAGTGGATTAGGGATCTATTTCAAGATACTCCAGAAGGGCTCTCAACTTCCGAAGAAGAGATCTTCATAGATTTCACATGCAGTGAAAAATTAAAAGGCAATTTTGTAATAAATCGCTCTTTGAATTTGGGGTAGAGGTGGATGAGGAATTATCTGTACTGAAAACAAAAGCACTTCGTATACTATTACCATTTTCAACATCCTACCTTTTGCAAACCGGATTTTCTGCAGTGGATGCCTTGAAGACAAAATATAGATCTCAGCTAAAATATAGAAAAATAACTCTTTAAGTGTCAATTTCTGATATTAAAACCTTCCTTTTGAAAACTTTCCTCTACAAGAAAAGCCCGTGGAAGTCCCTTTAATAATTATTAAACTTGTTCTTAATTTAGTAATAAGATTGATTGATTGAATATTAACGTCGCACTGTTCAGCTGCACGAGGGCTTTTGACGACGGACCACGTAATTTTGAACCATGGACAAGTGACGTGGATGACACCTGAGCTGGCACTCCCTCTCCTATAACTTACCACACCACACCAACGGGAGGACGTTTCAGCTCTCGACAGATTTAACGTGCAACGCCGCCCTACACGGCGGGTCTTTAGTGGTACTGGGCTCGAACTCGTCATAAGGCAAGCCACTGATCTGATACCTATGCCACTGGCTACCGTCGGCCAAATTCAGTAATAAAGAAATTATTTATAAAATACCTTCTTCAGTACTGATACATCAAACGTATACTGGCTGAAACACCGACTCTTCGCACGAGTTCATTTTTTTAAAAAAATAAAACATTATTCTTGATATAATAGCTGAACTGTAAGGAGAGTAAAACTGTGTGCACGACATTGTATACAAAAATGTAAAATGATTTTTTTTAGATAAATGCTATAATTGTAAATAACTGTTTAAAAGAACTGTAATTTTAAACCTCACACAATTAGCATTTAGAATTAATCGTTAAATTATGAAAAGAATATAAAATTCCGATGAAGAATAATTGTGTTACTTTTTAACATTTAAAGCGAGAAGACTTCAAAAAGTTTAACCCGGAGCAGGGCGCGTACTCGATACTAACATTAATGGTAGTGCGGGGGACTCAGCTCACCCCAATCATTTGTTTAGAATTATTTTTACTTGTACATGATACAAACCGGAATTCTAGTGAATATTTTAATTTATAGAAAGTATACTTACTCTTCTTTCAAGGACTATTCAATTCTTTGATGATTTGAGAAAAATCCAATAAAACTGAACTAAAATGATTCAAAAGTACAAGACCATAATAAAGGACGCAAATCAGACACTTTTCAATTATCCTACAGAAAATGTTAAACCAATTCAATTCTTTTTCCAAATATCGCAAAACTCAATTATTTACAATTTCCTTAAGCGAAAAGCAAACACATGAAAGATGGGAGGGAACTAATATTGATAATAACCATACCATAAGATTGGAAGGTCAAATTAACATTCAGATTTTTATCCAGAAACTGAAAATATTTTGACATCTACTAATTTTTAAGAAACATCTGTCTTTAGGGGATCATAGCCTTTGTTGCTCCATATCCCACAAAACCTGAACTGAACTGAACGTACTATGCAGCCTGGCTGAAAAGTGAATCATGACTTCCTTTTCTTTTCTACAACTAATGTACAGTATTTCAATAATAATTGCAGCGGTGAATTGTTTATCTTCTTAGAATTTTTCTCAGGGTCTGGGTTTCGTTTTTTCTTTTAACGAGTAATATTTTATGTTAAAACGTAATAAAAATCTCTCATTGAGGAAAACAGCAAATAAAACAAAATGTTTTTTTTCTTTAATTTGGTTTTGGGATCAAAGATAGCTATTTGATGACGGAAAAAGCTAGATAATAAATATAAATTATGCCAGTGTGTTGTTGTGTGTATTTTTTTTATTATGGAAGAAAGCATTTTGTTTTACTTCTCTTTCCGGTTATTTTTTTAAAAAAATCTTTAAATTTTCGATACGCTCG
>BMAU01009099.1:380000-391080 GCA_019973935.1 Trichonephila clavipes | reverse complement strand
AAAACGGCACAACTTTTAAATTCCGGTGGCAAAGTTAAGAGGTCACACCAGTGTCAATAAAAGGAGAGCAGTTAACTGTTTTCAGGATATAGAAGACTTTAGCCAATTAGAACACTTACGTCTGTTCAGCGGCTTTACTCCTTGCTTCACCATTCCTGGTTTGATTTCTTGGTGAGCGTATCGTCGGCAATATTAGTATTATTAGCTAATAAAATATCTGCGCTCACTTCAGTTTGGCTTCGTCACTGCTTCCCATTGGCGGTCAAGCTATTTCTCCTCGCTAACACGAAAGTTTCAACTTTATACGTGTAATTTGCATGGTCACGTCTTCTTCTTTGGGAAAAACTTTACCTATTATAATAATTTTTAAGACCCATCACAAGGATTATTACTTTAAGAGAACACGGATAAACCCGTCGCGAAAATATTATTGCTTTATTTACTTGGCACGTATAATCACTATCTAAAGATTCTATCTGACTATACGGGCACAACAGTTTAAAAATAGTTATCTAAGTGTCTAGGATCCTAAATATTTTACTTGTCAATGAAGGATCTCAACAAATGCCAATATCTGAATTATATCCGTCGGATTCTTTCCACTCTTGACTACGATGATTCCAATATTGGCTACTCTAATTTAGTCTTGCCAGGACAATCATCGTCACATTTCATGCTGAACAGTAACCCTCATTGGCAAACACGACTCCCTTTTCGAGAAGTTTGCCAATCGCGCGGCGTCATAAATTACTTTTTTTTTTTCCTAAATTGAGGTCAGAATCGTGGATGGGGGCGTTGCATTCTCTTTTCGAGAATGAAACAAATGATGCCAATGGTTTTCATTGTATCATGATCTGCGCAATTCTGATTATAATGTATATCACATTGCAAACTTTTGTTTTTGTTGTTTTTGTGATATTGCGACAAAGCATTTCTTTACATCAGCTTCAGTTTCTTGTACTTTCGAACGATACACAGATGACGTTTATGACTATTCAGCTTAAAGAAATAAGAGTATGATACTCACGAATACTTTTTCGAATAGAAAAAAGTTCCAATGCCAATACAAAGCTAATATTGCCCACGCTTTGTGTCACTTGGAAACAGGCTTATTAAATTTAAGTCTAAGTCACGTAAAAGCAAGGTATTTTTTTGTCCATAACGTATCACTGACATTACACTTTCGGGATGATTTATTACATGGTGTTTGCTTGTCACGAATTCTGCTCAAGTATAAATATTTCTGCCCATTCCGCAGATCTGTGGTTTCTGGATATCATGATGGTAGGTCGTTTTCTAATATATAAATTGGTGTTGATTGTTTGGTTGATTTTATTAATTTAATTGAGCGTTATTTCAAAATGTAACATTTTCATCCATAAGAAAAAGAAATAAATTAGGTATTTGAAATAGTTCACGCTAACCATCTTCTTTGAATAAAAACAATTTTCTGGAAGGAAAAATTCCGTAATTCAAAATAAAGATTTCGAAGACAATTTGTTTTAGCGGAATATAGTTTGTGGAAAAAAAGTGTCCTAAATTCTCACAATTGGAAGAGAGTTATAAGTAATAATGAAGATTACAGCCCATGCAGATTCTTTGTGCTTTATTTTGCTGTGGCTGCCTATGAAAACTTGGGAAAAATATCAAAAGCAGATTCGAATGTAATAAAGAATTAATTATTCTCTTTACTATTTTATACCAGTTTTGTTAAAATATGATACTTATAAAGTTGCTTCAAATTTTTAAATGTAAATGTTGAAGCGGTTTATTTTTTCTTACGCAGCACATAGATTCTAATAACAACAGCAAAAACATCTGATCTATGTTTTAAAATCAGCTCACGAATACAAAATATTTTCTTTGTTGCGCGCATTTTCCCTGTTTGCTGGACACGCACAAAAGGTTAATCCTACAAAGGCAAGCTACTCAAATAAAGATTTTTCTGATAATGTGACCCATATTACCTAGCTGCAGGCACTTGGCATTTGGCTTCTGTGTGGCAGTTCTTGACCCTTTCAGCTTCTGATATATAGCAGCTCTTTGACCCAGCCGGGGAACGGTGATATTCACACCGGGGTCGGTACTGCTCTTGGAGTGGGCAGAACAAGAACATTTCTTCTGGATTACAAATAGCGTTTTTTTTGTAGGTTCACACCCTCCCCACAATATTCAGCGCTTGCTTTGTAGGTGTTTTTTCACTTTAAATGTAAACAGATCATTGGAATCTATAAGAGAGAAACACAAATGTCAAGAATGCGATTTTTTTTTTTTTTTTTTATGAATATGCATGGATTACATGTTATCACGGATTGAAATGATTCCACGAGGTTGGAATTTTGTAAGATGTCTAACTGTGATATTTATTAAGCAGGAACAAGCGGCACGCAAATGGAGCGCACTTAATCGTTCGTTGTTAGTTTTTTATTCAATAACTCGTGTAGTTCTAAGATAAAAATGTGAATTGTTTCTGTTAATTTCATTATTGTTTGCTAGGCTCAATAAAACGATAACCAAAACATTTAAATCAAAAATGTTTTTATTTACATGATTTGACTTTCTTAACTTTTGACTCCACTTTATCTAATGATATAAAATCTTGAGTTAATATATTTTCTTCAAATTAAAGAATAATCAAAACCAGAAGGTTAAAAACCGATATTATACAATTTGGTTTTACTTTGAACCTTAATTTTGTTAAGTGTTTAAATAATTTATTAATAAAAGAGCTATCGGGAGGAATTTTTCGTTTATGTACATGGTTTTGGCTTTAAATGGCAATTATATTTCTTCTGTAGATAATACCTCAATTTAGATAAAAGAAAAAAAGTATTAGTTGATAGATAAAAAATATGGAAAGATTTTTTTCTAGCCTTTTTTTGGTGGTATTATGTAAATTGAAAGTCCGATAAATATTCAAAGCTTATGCGATATTAGAAAATACAGATGTACGTAGTTTTTTTAAGAAAAGTAAATGAAAGTATCTTTTATTTTATAAATAAAAACTATAAATTGTAACTTAAAAAGTTCTTTTTGATTCTGACAAAGATTAAATAGGATTACTCTGTTGTTAAAACCATTAATTTCAGAACTATTAAAATTGTATATGTGTAATTGTTAGAGGTACATAAACATACGTGCGGAATTTGTAGTTTTGAAGAGGATGCACTAAGACATTATATATATATATATATATATATATATATATATATAGTTTTTTTAAAATATATAATAACATGTACTAAACTCTACTTTAGAGATTGAAATAGACTGAATATTAAATGTAAAAGTATCAGTGAGATTTTGGAAACTTATACAGTTGAATGCTGTAGTATTATAAACAATGCTGACTGATGACAGCTTTTAAATATATGTAATAGTGAGGAACCTGTTTTAAGGCTAGTCAACCTTACCCTTTTCCAGTAGCGCATACAGGAATTTTTCAAGGGGGTCGAAAGTTCACCATTCTTTTATCATGCTCCTTTTGATTTTGTCGATTTTCGGGAACAAAACACAGTAAAAAACTAATTTTGAATAAATAATTAGCATTAATTAATAAAATTAATCATTACTAGCAAGTAATTAATTAAATTTTACGTACTATATACTTAGAATTATAATCAATCGGAAAAAAATCAAGGGATTTGGGGGGGAGGGGGTCTGGACCCCAGGACCCTTGTGTGCTTTGCTGCCCTTTTCTATTTATAATACTGAGTGAAATCTTATGAAAAATAATGGAGAGATGTTCTATAAGTCCATTACAAATCAAAAAGGTAACTTACCTAAGATGCATTCAAAAATGTTTAAATAATGATCAGTAAACAATAAACCAGTTATTGACAGATTTGGTTATGTGTAATCAGGGCCTTGTTTAACCTCCCCGGCGCCCTAGGCACTGAATGGCTACGCCCCCCTATTTCTACAGCACCCCCTTCCTCCTTCAGTTCTTACCTTTCCTCTTTTGTTTTGGGAGGAATTTTCCCTTAACTTTCTTACTCTTTTTCCCTTTCTTTGTTTTTGCTGCTTGAATAGTCTTTCCATTTATCCAGCTGCTATGGACTCGCCGTGTTATCGACTAAGAGTCGTAAGGAAAGAATAATGGTATGGTTTGGCTACTCTTCTTCATTTCTTACCTTACGGCATCACGGACCACCCACCTTTTGTGAATTAGTACAGTAAATTAATGAAATCGTTTGTAATTATAGTATAGATTGTACATTATTGTGTGAACTGTTTTTCAGTCTGTTAATTATCATCCTTTTCATCACTTATCGCTTTATTATCTTTTACTTTTTGACATCCTTATTCTTTGTTGAGTCGCTGTCATTGTTCTTGTACAACGAAGGTTTTCTTCGAGAAACGAATGATTTGTTCGAAGAAATCATTAGTAACTTCATTGTAATCAATTTCCTTTGCAATATCATTTTGAGCGCATAGCAACATCAAACTGTTAAGCTTTTCATTTTTCATAGTAGATCTTATTTCAGTCTTTACTCTCTTGAGGGCGCAAATGTTTCTCTCACGATTTGTTAGACCAGGGGTGTCCAACACGCGGCCCGTCAGTACTTAAGTTGCGGCCCGCCGACTCTTTTTAAAAATTTTTTAAATGTCAGGTTTTTAAAGTTCTTTCATTTTGAAATTTATTTGAGGGGAAATTATATATAACTATATATAATATCTACAATGTGTGTATTTGCCTGTTACCTGTTCCTGTTTTAAAATAAATTCTTTTTGATAATAGAAATGTCCTTTACATTAAAATAGATTTATATTTTATCAAACAGTTACGTTTGATTTAACTATAATAAATTACTTTTTTAATAAATTCTGAATTGCATTATGCATATCCTTTACTATGGATGGTACATGATTCTCTGTGTGTGCGACTTTCATTTCTCCTCCTTTTCTGTTTGGAAAAGCAAGAGGCAATCAGAGATGTTTTTTAAAGTTTAAAAAAATATTTAGGAGGGTTAAGATCAAGGGCAATGTGTATACTTAATCGCTTGCGAATTACAATACTATCAAATTTCAAAAATGAGTAACGGAAGATCAATTCAAAAGGAACACCGTAATTGTCAAGAGAAGGGCAACTGGAATATTTTAAACATTATTTGATCATTGTATTAATATATTATGTAAACATTATTATATTTATCTATGTTTGTATACGTGAAAAATAATAAAAACAGGCATAATAATTCATTCTGTTTTAAATTTTCACTCCATTAAATGTTTTTGTTTCTAAATCTGATATAAAGGTACATATTTTTATGTGCGGCCCGCGAGATTATAATGTTTTGCCGAAGTGGCCCGCAAGGTCATTTGGGTTGGACATCCCTGCGTTAGACGGTGGTACGTTCGCTTTAATTCCATTCCCCCCCCCCTACAGTTTTTTGCGCCCTAAGCGAAAAAGTGGCTCTGCATATAAATGTACTAAATAGCTATAAAATTTATCTAAAAGAAAAACAATAAGCACAAAAATCGCAATACAGAGCAAGACTTAGTATACCACCTTTCAATAATGCAATACAAACTCTGAGGCTTAGTGATATGTACATATATAAATAGCTTCTTTATGTTACATGTGCGATACCAAACGTGGCAATTCTAAAAGTCGATTGGTAGTGCAAAAAGTAGGAGTAATACTAGGTTAGTAATAGCAGGGAACATTAGGAAAATAAGTTATCTTTGTCTGTAGATAATACTAATTTATCACTAAACTAGTTACTAGCTTGCTACTTCGTTTGCTACACATTTTAAGAAAACTAGTATTAGCTTTCGGTCACGACTAAGAAGTAAATTGAGAAAATAGATTTGAAAAACCAATTGCCATAGACTGTTCAATCATTGTCTTTGACCTTTTCTTGTCCATTCAAATGCTGTTAGTTCATCACTTGACGGTAAGGTATCTTCCACAGATTAACAAGTCGTGCATTTGTTTGATGTGCAACACAATCTAACAAAACACGAATTAAGGTAGCATAATCTGTTCGATGAAGAATCGCTTACTTGGTTTCATTTGAGAAGTAGATCATATTTACTTATTTTACCCGAAGCACTGGTGTATTAATCATAGAAGCGAATAAAAAATATTTCAAATTAAATACCGGATTCGGAGGAGATGGAAAGTTAAATAGGGGCAAACCCCTAAATCGTGTTGCATGATCCATCTTCGGAACCATCCTTTAAGAAAATTACGTGTAAGCTTATTAACTGGGGCAATAATGATAGTGAATCGTTTCTCAACTACTTGTTAGTGTTTTTATTTTGTGTTATTTGATTCTAGTGTAACGATTCGCAATGTTATGAAACTTTTTGTTTTTTAATCGGTTTCTGTCTGTTTGAAACCGGGGATACTTTAAGAATAATTTCCGATTTGGTTTTAGTTTTCTTTTTGAATAATTTGGTTAATTAGAGTCGAAAATGTTTATCAAATTATAGCGGTACGAAAATAGTGACTGGTAATGAGATAGCATGAGACAGAAAATAGTGCGTGGTTTCATCTCGTTTATAGTTGATTAACTATATTCATCTCATTAAATATGGAGAGAATTTTCCACCCGTCCTCCAAGTGAATATTAAATTTGTTACGTGATATGATAGAAGGAAATATATGTAAAGAAAATAATATCATATGGGTTAAGAACACTTGGTTCTTTCGAATCTAATCTCCCATCTTTGTGTATTAAAATTCCTTTAATTTACTTTAAATTGCCCAGTGTTAATATAAATAGCTGAATATGAAAATTTTATTGCTGTAGATTATAATAAATTTAAATTTTACTTTTTTAGTATTGTTAAAAATAAATAAGTCATTAACATGGTAAGTCTGGATTTAAAGAGTGATTGGAGTGTGTGTCCTAGCCAATCTGGGTGCAGAAAAGTAGTCCGTTTGTGAAGATGAACAGTTTTTAGATAGCGAAGTGAAATTGTTTTTGGTGTCGAGAGGAGATTCTGTGATTGGCTGACCATAACGGACAACTATTTTTGCTTAATAATAGTCGAGTTAAGCTCAACAATCATTGAGTTGATGTAAAGAAAATAAAATTGTAATTTTTCAATTTACTTTACTCTTTTGAGAATTCCTATGAACAGATATTTTATCAATGGAAAAAAATTAACATTAGTTATAGTATTTAGTCAAGAATTCCTTCAATTAATTATACTTTTTCCTTCCGTTTTATAAGTGGTCATGGTTGGAAACTCGTAGCCGGCATTGTTTCCGTCGAGTCTTGCTTTTGAATCTTAGTACCAATGACGATTCGCCTTCTACAGTGGCTAACACATCTAAAATCTGTCGAGGCTTATATTGCTCACGTTGGCGTTATGAAAATTAAGAGAATTGGGGTTCCAGCTCAAGTTTCATCCGGCACTAAACGTAGCGTAGCTTCGGAATGCGATATTAATATGCAATCATTCAGTCAATTCAGTTTTAAAACGAACGTAGTAATAAAATTTAAGATGAAGTAGGTCTGATATACAATTTTAAAAAAAAACAACAATTGAATTCTAAATTAAGAGCAACAGTTTACTAATGATTTTATGAAATGAAGTTATTTGTATTCAAAATACACCAGAAGCAAGGTTATCTAAAAACTTATTTTTGTTCTAGTTAATGAATATTTTCTCACCTTGTGTCTATAGGGGGTGCAGTGCGTGGGAGAGGAAGTTACTATATATGTTCCTCCCGGTGAAAAGTATCGTTTTTGTTGAGAGAGACTCCCTAAGCAGTACTATGTGGAGTGGGTTGTTTTGAAACCATAATTTCATACTTTATATATCTTTGTTGTGTTAACATACTTGAAACATTTTACCATTTTCGGCAGTTTTTAGTAGAGATGGCGGGTCTATTCACCGCAACCTTTTATTCACCGGTTGTGACTTTGAGGAGTGAATTTTAATTGGTTCTCATGGAGACTTGTTGATTGTACTGCCATCTACTGTACTCGTTTTCCGATCATTATTAAGGCAATAACTTTTGTTGAGGTTGCTCATGGTAGCCTTAGCGAGGGTGATTCGAAATGGTCACCTTCGAATCAGGGAACCCAGCTTTGTTGCGACGCTTTGACAACTAAGTCTGACTCTTGGTCTGATTATTATGTTATTTTGTACATTTAAAAAAACTTTCGAATTAAATTTCCCTTTCTAAGATTGCAATTAATGATTATCATATTTTGATAATATCTAATTTTATATGATTAGAAGAAATATAAAATGTTTCCATTTATGAAACATAAGTTATTCTCATATGGACAAAACATAAAATATTTCATGCAATATTCTATGGCTATTAAATTAATGAATTCTTTTCAAAGTAATTCTGAATTTCCATCATTACATCCTTGGAGTTATACCTGCAAGTGTGCCATTTTTGAAGTCAAATTACAAAACTGTTCAAAAAATCAATTTTCAAAAACCACATTAACTTCCTTACATAATCCCTGACCTCCTTCTTCGCGAACAATCTACCCTCAAATGAAAGTGTCTAAAAAAACCCTTTAAAATAAATCCATTACCCAAAATCCTTTTCCCGAAATTGCTATATTTATTAAGAAGTGTTATAAATGGGCCTCAGAAACTAATTGGATCAAAAAATAGTCTCCTTTATTATTCTTTATTTATTTTGTCATTTTCTCCTGAGTTGTCCCATAAAAAGCTGGGCTGGGTCACAAGCCCGACAGTCAATTTATCTCGACAGCAGCGCGAAAACTGAAAGAAAAGTCAATTACCAGACCATCGTGACACTACCAAAAGGTAATTTACTACTGTAATAACTCATTGCTTCAACATTCGCAGAGTTCAAGACAACTTGAGAGACACACTGGGAAAATTTATTACCTCAAAGATGTTGTCGAGATTAAAGCATTGAAAAAAGAAAAGGAAAAAATACAGAAGCAGAAAAAACGATGATAGAATGAATATCATCATTTCTTGTGCTTAAATTCACGGTACTGGTTTCTAGCACTGACTCTTCAGAACTTAATGATAAATTTGCTTCGTATTTTAATATTCCTTTTTACCTTATGTGTTCAAGCTTCTAACACTTCATATCGCTCTGTACCATCTTAAAAGGGCCCTGAAGGTTAGATAGGGTTGTTAAAATCGTAGTTGCACATAGAGGTATCACAGGTGGTTTTTGATTTGTAGTTTCTTTATGAATATCTGCCCGTGTTTAGGGTTCTGTTTCTTCGATGGAATAGATATCCGGGGGGAAAGGGTTGAAAATAAAGTACCTGTTGTGTAATTCTACAAGTTGTTAAATGAAAAATGGATGTGAAGGAACCTGTAGGCTTCCGGCCGAATGCCAGATATGAATAAGGAATTAGTTACAAAATAATTATTTCTTATGATGAAAAGTGTCTATCGTGGCTTGTTTTAGTAGACATTGAAAAGAGATTATCGGATAGTATTTAAGCATCCGGAAAGGGTCTGAATGAATAAAAGAGGAGGGAAAAGGTCGAATCCATTTATTTAAGAGTAATGCAAAGTGTTTGTTTCCGAAGAGAAACAGGTTTTAAATTTTGAGTTAGTTTTACGTGCGATGAATTCTGTTAGTGCCTTATTGAAAAGCAAGTTAATTGTGCAACCTGTGCAAGTAATTGTGCCTGTGTGCAAGTATTCTGTACCGAAAATCCATTTCTAAGATCTATGCCCCCCTCCTCTAGATTATTATTATGTTTAATTTTTTTGGAAAATGCAAGTATTGTCAATTTTTTGGAGGGGTGTGTGTGTGTGTGGAATTTGAGCCTTTTGGGGTCTTAAATTAATTGTATTAAATTGGTTTTTTTTAAAAATATATTACCACATCATAAGGATTGATATTGACAAAATGATATGAGTTACATATAAAAATATTTCGATATACTTTTATATCAGTGGAAAAGGTTATCACAATATTAACAGTATTGTGTGTGTTTCTCTCTCTACAAGTTAGTTAAGAGCTTTTACTATAAATAACAATATTTATTTGAATACATATTTAAATGAATTTGTATATTACATGAATATATATATATATATATATATATATATATATATATATATATATATATATATATATATATATATATATATATATATATATATTAAATGAGTTTCAGTTACATATTAATGTAAAATTTTCCGTTTAAAACATTTTGTAAAAGGTTGAGTCATATCCTTTTCAGAGGACTATTAATGTCAATTTTGTTTATTACCGCATTCCGAAGCAACGCCGTCTGGTGAGTTTTCGGAGCGCCGACTTGAATAATTTTTCGGCAGAGGCCCACTAACCCCCGCCGGTTCAACACGTCACGTTTTTTGCGCATTTCGCGCCGAGCGCGGTTTCAGTTCAAGCATGAGAAAGGTAATTAATTTCCGCGTCTTCTAAAGGTATAACTCAAACTTTCAATTAATCTAACTTCTGCATGTCTCTTTTCCCTTTGTAAATATTCCCCTTGTAAATTTTCCCCTTTAACTTGAAATAAATTCTTTTTTGCTTGAATGAAGTATCTGCGTTTAAATGACTTTGATTCCATTAATTCATCACTAACCCTTTAATACTTACCTCTAGACAACCACCTCGCCAATTTAAAATCCCGATTTCTGAAGAGTCTGATTTTTATTCGAAGATTTTAGTCGGACTCCCACATTAATTACAAATGCAAGCCTAATATACAAATAGTAATTTAGCACTTAACTTATAACGGCATCCGACTAGTAATGATATCTAAGTATTAAAATTTATTTGTCTAAAGATAAGCTTAGATTCATAAAAATATTGTTGATGCATTTTTTTCAAGTATTTATTATTGTAATTTATTCCTGTTACTCTCCTCAATTTATACTCGAGTTTTATTGTTTTTAGTTACTTAACTTTTATTGTGTAATTCTTTTTTCACATTCGAACTTTTCCCCTCCAAAAAACATGCACCTATTTTTGCGAAATATTTGAATAAATCGTCGTTGTCAAATACCTACTATGTTCATTTTTTGGAGACTTTGACATTTTGACTAATTACGACTAAGCTTACTTACCACATTTTCCTATATAAGGACTGCAATGTGATTCTAAGCATTATACGGTGAATTGTGGTTGCTA